>CAJNOL010000085.1:233463-248565 GCA_905250125.1 Rotaria sordida
TTTTTTTTTTTTTTTTTGAGATTAACTATCAAATAACATTGAATATGAATTTTATAAAACGTCCATTTCATCATACTAATTCAACATCAACTACAGCAGCATCAAGTAATTTACGAGATCCACTTACTGTACCATCATCACCACCATCTGCAGCTAAAACAAATTCATCATTAACTGGTTCTGTTCGTTTTAATGATTTAATAAGTACTCAACCAAAATTTAATGAACGTGAAAAATATCTTACTGCGTAAATATTTCTTAAAATTGAAAATTTTATTAAATAGTAGAATTTGTTTTGTTTTTGTTTTTTCTTATATTAGTAAATATCCTCAACAACAAATGCAATTAATACGTAAACGATTAAAAGTTGAATTTTGGCTTGATGATCAATTACGATCACTATATGATATAAAAGTAAATTTAAATTATTCTATATAGAATATATTAACGAGAAAAAAAAAACTTTTTTCAGGATGACAGTTCACAAGAAGATCATGATCATTGTCCAGGAGATTTAATTGATTCTCTTTTAGATATTGAAAATGATTCACAACGACGTACATTTCTTCTTGTAAGATCTTATCTTTCTTTTTTTTTTCTTCCATTTATCATTATTAATATCTGAATATATTATTATATAGGAGAAATTAAGAAATGTCAAACAATCTCGTTCTATAATAATGGTATGTATGACAACATTAATCAATCATATTTTTCTTATCTTTTTTATCGTATCTTCTAGGAGTTCATTGATGAATTATTGCATCGTGTGAAAATGTTGTAATTATATAAGATTTTCTTTTTTTTTTGTTTGTTGTTCAATCAGGTTTTGTTTTTTTTTTTTTTTTTTTGAAATGAAACAAAAATATAATATCACAAAGAGAATATAAATGAAATAATTACAAAACAAAAATTATATAATTAATGATGAGATCTAAGTCGTTTTTTATGATTGTATGCTATATTTTCGGGGATAATAGATGATTCTGATGATGATGATTCAATTTCACCTTCATCACTTGATGATGAACTTGATTGTGAATGAAGTTCATTAAGAATAAATTGACGTAATTTTTTATAAGATTTTTTTTGATTTTGTAAAAATTTATCAATTTGATATGTTATTTCATCGAAATCTTTTCGAATAATTGAATCATATTCATGTTCATAATCTTTTAATTCTTGTTGACTAAAAAGAAAAAAAAACAAGAAATCATATTAAACTAATTGCATTTGTATTGTTCTATAAATTCTTTTTTATAACAGACTAAAAATAATTCAAATTATCGTTTTTTCTTAATCTACTGTACAACAAAAAGAATATTTGAGTAACTAAACGATGTTTAATTCGTTTCTCACATATTATTGAATTGTCAGCTGTTACATATTTAAATTGATACAAGCTGACCTCTTATGTCATTTTATCAAAAGAATCAAATATGTTGAATATGATTTAATTAAATCAGTTGCTGATTTTATTATTGATGAAAGTATAGTTTTCGAATCGTTACTAATTTAAATAAAGAAATCTAATTATTATTGTTGGTTTATTATCAAAATTATATCATGTCTTAGTGACATAACCAGAAAAAAGTTGTGGTTGGAAGGAAATCGGTATCCTGACCATGAACTTCTGGTAAGACTGCTAAACGATGGGATACAGTATGCATCCAGGTGGGCAATTAGGTAGAAAAACTATACTTTGAGACATGTTCTATCTGATGGTGTAAAAATTTTTGTTACGAATTTTAAGTAGAATGGAACAAATTGAATACAAAAATTAGCTTGCAAACACCAGTATCAAAGAAAAAAATCCATTTTTTTGGCAAAATTAAACAATCTAATAGATATGCTCAGTAGATATTTTGAATCTACATATCGTTTGGTATTCATCATTGAAGAAATCTTTTAATTTGATTGTATGATTTTTTGAGAAAAAACATAAAAGTTTTATTCTAAACTAATTTTTAGAATAACTAAGCTCAGTAAAACGAACGAATGTCCTTTAACGTCAATCCAAATCCACTGAAACTATGTCAGAATTTTCTTGTATTTTGTGTTTTCTATCACGACAGTTTACATAAAATGCTCCTTTCGAAACCAGTGAGCGAAACTACATCAGATAGTGTTTGCCACAAAACATTTTCTAACCAAAAAATATCCTTAAAAAAATGTGAGCAAGAGTTCTTGGTAGACATTTTTTCGCCGAAAAAATTTTTTTTTTCTTTCTTAAAAGTGATTTTCTGAGTAAAAGAAAGCTGTTTCCGAGAATAAAAGTTAAATGTTCGTTTGCCATGTGAAAAATGTACACTGTAGAGGAGAAGGAAAGTTGAGGTTCCTGTCTAGTGACGCCATAATCATACTTTGATATTCACAAGGGAAATTCTTCAGCTGATAAATTGCTTTTGATTTGAGACTATGTACATTATGCAGATCTAAAGAAACTATGAATACCCTGAAAAGAGTTCGTGCTCTTAGATTATTGTAGCAGAGATACTGCACTTTACGGTATTTTTTAAATGAATGTCGTACTAAGAGAAAAACTGATTCTCGAAATTCAACTTGATATTTTGCATAGAGACAGATGTTAACGAGAATAGTTTATTGTGAAAGCTTCGGTCTTTTTTTAATTTGCTTCTATTCTAAAAATAAGAACATAAAATATAATCATATCTTAGGATAGGAATAACGAAAAAAAAAGTCTGAAATATTCACATCAAACTATTCTCATTAAGATCTGTCTCCGTGTAAAATTTCATGTCAAAATTCGAAAATCAGGGTTTTTTCTTACAACGGCATTTATTTAAAAAATATCGTTAAAATGAAGTATCTTCGCAGTGATAAGCTAAGAACACGAACTCTTTTCAGGACGTTCATAGCTTATTTGGATCTACATATTACATATAGTCTCAACTCAAAAATGGATTTATCAGTTAGAGAACTTCTCTTATCAGTGTATTATAAATATTTTAGTCATAATTTTTATTGTTTTTGTCTTTCCGCAATCATCATGGATATGTAAATATTTTATTTTTATCACGTGTTTGGATTAAACTATAAAATCATGAATAATATAAGTATATATTCTAGGAATTTTCAGGTATCAACAAAATGAGTATGTAAGTTATATATCAATCATATGATGTAATTTGTAAAATTTTATGAATTCTAATCACTTCAAATAAAGTACCTGCTTGTTAGTGATGATTCAATATTATTATCTGATTGTTGAATATTGAATGGTGATGATATTCGATGTTGTGATTCCGATGAACTAAAACAAGAAAATGAAATTTTCTATAAAACAAAAACAAACAAAAAATTCAACTTAACAGATCTAATAATTGATTAGGAATAAGAGTTGATGTACGAAATTCATTTTCAATAATTCTATTATGATGATTAACTAAAAAAGATGAATATTGTGCTGTTTCAACATTTGAATTTAATCTTGGACGACAATATGAATATTTTGATATTGATGTTGATCTAGAAGATTTTTCATCAATTGATATTGATTCGATTTTAACTCCAGCTTCTGAAGGTTTTAATGGTTTTTTAACAGCAAGTGATGTTCGACCAGCAAAATAACGTTGACCAGGTGTAAATACAGATTGTATTGAATTAACTGATTCAAATTCAATATAAGCATGTTCTACACCATTTCCAGATGATGTACATATACAATTTAATATACGTCCATATCTAGTAAATGATTTTTTAATAGCATTTCGATTAAGTTTTGAATCTGTATGTGCAATACAAATTTTTCTATCTAATATTAAACGTGTTTCATCACGAAAAGCTGCTTCATAAGGATGTATATCAAGAACTATTCGACATATAATATGATCAATTTTATTTTTAAAAAAAATATTCATATCTGTATCAGATGAAAATCTTATAAAACGATAATCAATTAACCATTCATCAGCAGCACGTGTACAATTATGATATAAAGCTTCAATATTACCAAAACGTTGAAAATATTCTCGTAATTGTTCATCTTTAATTGATTGAATATTTCCAACATAAATTGTAGTTGATGTTGATGTTGATAAAGAATACATTCTTTATATATATTTTTTTAAATCTGAAACTAAATTCAATATACAAATCAATTGAAAAGAAAATAAAAAACAAAAAAGAAAGACTTCGATATTTATTGAATTATTTTTCTAATTTGTTCATAATTCTGACGTGTTTTTTTAATTAATTCTGATATTTCATTATCGATTAAACTAAATTCTTCACGAATTTTTAAATTATATTCACGTTCTAAATAAATTAATGTACTTGGATCATTAATAGAAGTTGATGAATTCGAAATACTATTAAAACAAAAAAAAAAAAAAAAAAAAAACGAGAAATATTCCATAGAGAAAATAAAAATTAATTGTAATTACTTTTGTTCTTCCATTTTATGAAGATCAACATCAGTTGGTCTTAATAATGGTAAAATATCCAAAATATGATCATGTATACGATGAAATTTTATTTTTCCTTTTAATAATTTATTTCTTGTTGCAGCTGATTCAAATTCAATATAAATATTTTTTTCTTCATTATGATTTATTTCTGAATTTGCTTGTTTTATTGTACCAAATGTACGTAAATATTTTTTTATATCATTAAGTGATATATTACTTGAAAGATTTTTTATACAAATTTTTCGATCAACATATAAAGGAACAGCTGTATGAAGAATATCATTAAATGATCTTACATCAAGACTAATTCCATTATTAAGAATATGAGGTGATGTCGAAAGAAATTTTAATGATGATTGTGCATTTAAAAAACGAACAAATGTAAAATCAACTAGAGGAGTTTGTTCTGAAGATAATAAACGACGTGAACAATCAAGAACAAGACCAAATTTTGAACAATATTCTAATAAATATTCATTTGATATTGTACGTGTATTACCTAGATACACGGTTGTTGATTCAGATTTATTTTTATTATTATTCATAAAATATATATCTAAAGAAATTTCATTAATTATTATTATTATTATTGACTTTGTTTGTCTGTGTATAATAAATTTGGGGAATATTTGAAAAGTTAATTATTAAGGTTTTTATGTGTATGGCTGGACATCAAAAGGATGATACTTCAATACAACAGATGTCTCTCATGAACAACGAAATGATTGATTTCTTTATAAGTTCATGTAAAATAAAATGTTTTATGATTATTTTGTTTTTCTAAAGTATACATACTAAGCCTTTAAATAACATATTGTTAAAAGATGTTAAATTTTCTGTTACTATAAAAAGACAAACTCCAGCTATTATTTCTAGAGTTTTATTCTTCAGCTATGACTTGGTATTGTATTTCAAAATAGAATTTATATGTATACACATATATTAAATATAACAGGCTAAATTACGAATAAAAGAGAGATAATGTGCATTATTCATATTCAGAGAATAATCTTGAGAAAAGAATCACGAACACTTCATTGTTTTGTCAATGACATACATAAATAGATCATATAGAATATCACTCGAAGATGAATATTGATTTAGAATTTAATTTATCAAAATAATTTGTTTTATTTCACATATCGATCTACTCTTGGGAAATATCAATTATCTATATAAAGTCATGATAAGATTGCTTCTTGGAGTTTAATTAAATTGGTCTTGTCTTGTATTAAGAGCAAAATGATTAATTGTTCTATTACAAACAATAGAGCATTTTTTTGAATGGAATAATTAAACAAAGTAAAGAATATTGTGCTATGTTGCTTTTCATACAGAAGAGTACTTCAGCAACGAATCATTATTCGTCTTTTTCTTATGTCTCTAACAGGCTGCTAGTCTTAAGAAGAAAGAATTATGTTGTGTACTAAGCTTTTCTCTCGTTCAAGTTTCTTTCTTCTTTGTATTACGATCTAAATATTTATATTTGGGACTTCGTTAATCTGTTATTTTAGCTTATCGTCTCGTCTTCGTCTGTTCATTTTATTTAGTTTTCGAATAGATATAAGACAATCATCGAAACACTCCTGACATTCTTATACAACAACCAGTTGTAAAAGAATTATTGAAATTAAAATACAAATATTCTTTCTAATAGACTAGTTTTTTTTCTTCGTAACAGGATTCATATTCGTGAGTAATCTACGGATTCTCGTTCTTTAGAAGAGAAATTGTCAGAGATATATAAATAATACAATTTTCAGAACTATATTCATTTCTAGACATAATGTTCACATACTTAATCTACTATTATAACAAAATAAGGTTACAGACATACAAAAATCATTAACTGATGTTAGTGAAATAGAGATTAATAGGAAACTTGCTATATTCTTTGTAGGTTAAGATAAACAGTCGTCCATTCTATGTTCTCATATAACAACATTGTTGTCGTATGCTATTCATTTTGAGATGGCATAACATATAAAAAATATCATAGCACATTCTGTATACATCAATATTTTCTCGAGATACATTATAATAATTTGTCTAAATTAATAAAATAATGGCTAATAGAATATTCTAATAATTTCTTTCGTTCCCGTATTGTGACAATGAAAAGAATAAACATTGAATTTCTAGAAAAAACAATTTCTTCTTTATGTCTCTGAAGACTCAATATATCGAAATTGAACAATGAGAGCTTTTATAGTTTCTTTAAACTTTAAGTAGACCTGTTTTTTTTCTACAATCTATTTAGGTCAGATTAATTAACATCGCTTTGACCCCACTCGTTACTATTCAATCAAATTGTGCGCGCTATGACCTTTTGTCAAGCATAGCACCAACAGAGAAATATCTATCTATACATATACATATAATTTGACCTCGGGTTCATTCTCTTCTTTTTGTAGAACAAAACAAAAAGAGAAGCAACGAGACTTGTATTCATTCATTTTCTTATATTCAACACGATAGTCATCACGAACTAATGTCGTCAATAATTCATGCTGTTAGTCATGCTCTTACTGGACATGGTGAAAATTCAGAGAAAAAGTCTAATGTTCATACAGTTATCTGTGATGATGTGAAAGTTAAATCGGTTGTTAATAGTGAAACACAATCAAAAGCAACTATTCGACATTCACAAAATAAAATCAATGAATTAATGGCTAAATTAAGTAAAAAATGAAATAATTTTCTATGTATTAAAATTATTAAAATTTTTTTTTGTTGGGTTTTTATTTTTCTTTAGGTTCAGCCCATATACAAATTGATGAATATTCTCGAAATCGTAATAATGAAATATCAGAAGCTGTTAAAAATAGTATCGAAAAAATTGTTCATGAAACACAAATTCAGCAACAACAATTATTTAATCATACTCAAAAACAATCAGCTGAAATTGAAAATGGATATACAGAAAAATTAGTGTTGTAAGTTTAGAGAAACAAAAAAAAAATTCATTTTAAAATAAAAACAAAAAACCGTTTTTTTTTTCTTTTTTGTTTGTAATTTTGAAAGATTTATTAATCAACTTGATGAAGAAAAAGCAGCAACATTAGTACAACTAGAAAAAGATTTATATCTTCGTCAAGAACAAATTCTTGAATCAGCTAGAAAACGTATTGATGCATTAAATGAAGAAGCTAATCGATTAAAAATGGTAAATAATCTTTTCTTGTTGTTTTAATTTTTATCTGTATAATCTTTTTATTAGAATGTATTTAAAGAAGCTCAAGAAAAAGCAAATTTAAAAATTGAAGAAATTACTGACAAAGTTGCTCATGTAAATTATTTAGATTTATATAAAAAAACAACAAAAGAAATTAATTTTTTTATTTTATAGCTTGGTGTCGAAGATGCAACTCGTCGTTTAACAAGTACAACAACGACAGTTATAACAACAAAAGCACAAACAGAAAATCATGCAAATGATGCTAAATCAATGGCAAAACATTTTTGAAAGACAACTTTAAGTTACATAATCGACTTTATATATATATATACAAAATCTTATTATTTAATAATCGTTAGTCGATATCTTATTTCTTAGTTTCGTTTCTTTTTCTGGAAAAAAAAATTATCTTCTCTTGAAATAAACTCGCATGCAAATGTTTAAATTGATAGGTCATATATAAATATATTATTTTGTTGCATCGGTGTAAACAGTGAACAGAAAACAGAGATGCTTATCTATTTTTTTTAGATGTATTCGATTGTTAATAATTTTTTTTAACAAACAAAAAAGAAGATTTATTATTTTATGCTTCAATAATAGACAAAAGCACCTGGTGCTCTTACATATAGTTGATTATTTCAAGTTGAGAGAATTACTATGGGACATTGTATGCATTCGTATAAAAAAAATACGATGCAACAAAAAAAGGTTTCGAGGCTTGCCGAGTTTACTTTTTAGTGGAAAGAACTACGTTGTTCATATTAAATTTCTTTGCTCACATTTTAATTGAATACATCTGAATGATGTATTCAAAGTAGATACTAAAGTCATTCTCTATCGACGAAAATATTCTTGTAATTCAATATATTACATGACAAAATATTTTATCTACTTTATATTATTGTTATCTTTTCTATACATAAAAAAAAAATAATAATTACTATTAATGATGTATTTTGAGATTATTAGTATATCGAGATCAAGCTCTTATTGAACTAAAATCAAATTAAGAAAAGTGAGGAAACAAGAAAATAGGAAATTTTAAATCTCAAAAAAAAAACAAAGAGAATTTATTAATGAAACTTTGAAGTCGTAATTATCTTCAGTATCTTTGAAGAAAATTGAAGATATAATGAAGAAGTATTGCATTTAGAATTCAATAACAAGTGAACATTTTCTATAGATCATGTTCAACAAAAACAATCAGAAATAGGTTAACTTTAGCTGCTCTTTGATATATATTAAAGAAGAAATATGAGTTTGTAATCAATATATTTTGTTATCATTCAGACCAAAGGGTATAACCTTGAAAAAAAAAATCAACAAAAAAATAAAATATATTTTAGCTGTGAACATGAAACATATGCAACTGTTATTCTCTTCTACACGTTTCTAATTTGCTTTTGCTTTGTCATCTTTGTAAATATTTTTAATCCACACAGATGGATGCGATCTCATACATTCATAGGAGTTAGGAACGATTGGACTATATAAGGACCTTAGTTTTCACATTTGCATTCATCATTTCAATCTTCTCATCTTCACTTATCAAATTCGAAAACCGTAAGCAATGAAAGCTGTTCTTGCTGTTATCTTCTTTGCCTGCATTGCTGGCTCCATGGCTACCAATCCTGCTCAAGTTTTGGGCCCAATCATTGCACAAGGTCAAAGCCTTATTAACACAATCATCAATCAAGTTAAAGAACAAGCTCTTGGTCTTGCACAACAAGTTCTTGGTCAACTCTCATCAGTTGTTAGTTCACTTGGTGGCCGAACTGACATTTTTCAAGGCATTCTCAGTCAATTCTCAACTGTTTTGAGCGCTGCCGCTCAACAACTTCTTGGTAACCTTAACGGTATTCTCGGCAGTGTCTCTGGTCTCTTCGGTGGTATGTATACCCTCTTTTTTTTTAATTTCATTTCGAAAATATAAACTATGATGTTTCATTAATAGGTCGTGCTGAACTTAACATTGCCGGCATATTTAGCGACTTCCTCCAGAGTATTCAAGGATCAATTACTGGACTTGGTCAACATTTACTTAACCAAGGTTTATCTGCTGTTCTTGGTGGCCTCGGTGGAGCACGTGCCTTTGGTGACATCTTCGCGGGTAAGTAGACATATAGATATCAGCAGTAAAAGAAACATTTTTGTTTTAAATTGTAGGTCTCTCAAACCAATTCGCTACCATCTTTAACGCAGCTCAAGCTGCTGTCTCAGGTGTTGTAGGCAATATTGTTCAAGTTGGTTCAGGCATTCTTGATGCCTCAAAACCACACTGGGAACAACTTCAAGAACAACTTGTTGGTCATGGTGTCAATGTTCTTGGTTCACTCTCGGAAACCATCAACAACCTTCATGGTACAATCACCGGTGGTCGTTAAATGGGGAATTGGGAATGATATTTTTTTTTCCTCTTAATATCAGTTAATTTTTCCTTGTTTATGCATAATGTTCTTAATTGAACGTCAATAAACAGTTCTATAAAATCATTGTTGGCGCTCAAAACAAAAAGGCGAAATCTAAATGTCGATTGATATTTTAATTACAGTTCTGTTAATTTTAATTAATTTATTTGAGAGTATTCAATGTGCGAGTATTGATCTAATTCGATATCATGCAAATCTATATCGATGTGGAGAAATTATTATTGATGAAGATCTTATACGACCATTGTATTCATATTTTATTTTAATGAAACCAGAAGAACATCAAAATACAAATGATTTAATTCCAGTATTGCATTCTTTAGTGCGTATTGAAAGTGCATGTCGTACAGCATATTTGACGTCAAATAAAGAAATGAAAAATCCTTCAATTCTATATAATGGATTCAAATGGTTAAAATCAACATTTCGATCGTAAAATTTCATTTCAGCAATATATATATATAAATATATATTTATTTTAATTAACAAGCTGTCAATCATACGATTCACAGTTTAAGTCAGCATAATAATTCAGTGAACAATAAGAAAATAATAACAAGTTGTTGCTCTGTTCTATTGTGATCTTAATATTCTATTTTTGTAAATTCGATTCCTTAGAAAAAGAATTTTGATGAACAAGTATGTCAGAATGTCTTCATTCCAAGATTAGATAATCGGTTCGTTTCAATAATAAATTAGATGTAATTTTTTCAAAAAAAAGAAAACAAAGAAAAATCATTTAACTACTACTTGACCATACTAATCTAAATGTTAATATTGAAATTATCCGTTTAAAATCATTTTTGAAAGAAGAATTTATGATAAATTATCTTTGGTAATTTCTCAAAGTAAAAGCAACAGATATTCAATTCAATAAAAATTATGAACTAATGTACAGAGAACATTGCAAGTTCTAATTTTCATTGATTTTCATCAAAACACTTAAGCGAAGTAAATCAATAAATTTGTTAACTTGTTTGTTGAAAACAAATTAATCAGTAAGTTCAATATTCAATAATTAAACACATATTAAACTGCATGACTTACGTTTTACACGATCTTGAAAAAAAAAACATTAATAACTTTCGAATAGTTTTTTCTTAATTTCTATACTTGTGTAATAGAAAAAATTTCTAATTAGAGACTGAAATTGAATCGAATGAATATACCTTTATTCGATTTGTTCGTTGGAACGTAAATCCAGCGAAAAACAAAAACAATATAAAACGATCAGTAGTAGAAGAATGTGAAATATATTCAAATACAGTTTGATAAGTACGAACACATAATGCGCATCATCTGCTGTTTTATTTAAAAAAAAGGAAGATAAAATACGAATTATCATCTTCGAGTCTTCTGCTGAACGACAGTTTTTATCATCTTGTTTGGATGGTCATTGAGTAACAGTTGAGTATGATATAACCAAAAAAAAGATCGAACAAAAATTTTTTGCTATGTCCAATAGTCGAGATATGTGAAACAATAGAATAAAGGCTCAAATGTTCAAATGTAAATGTATAAATGATATTAATTAAATTGACTAAATCATATTACGTGAAGCTCATAATTGATTCAAATAAGTCACACAGATACAAAAGAAAAGAATAATAGTTAAGAAGTTATAATAAAGTTTATCTAATTTTTATAAACAGAAGTGTTAGTTACGAATATGTAATCAAATGATGCAGACATAAATTATAATTAAAATATTTTTTAATAGGTTGAAGACTTTTTTAATAGGTGTTTATTTACAACTTCATAACAATCTTTTAGTATGATTAATTTAATAATAAAAAGACATTTTAATTTTTAACGATGTAAATATGTCAGAAAGAACAATGCATCTTTGTAATTATGTCAAGATTATACTGAGTGATTTCTGCCTATTACTTCATTTGCATATGTTTAAAGTTCCCCTCAAAAATCGATCTTGTCTCAGGAACATGCACATCGTATGAAAATGATGTTTTAGGAAGATTATTCAACAAACAAGGATCAAAAATAGCTCATTTGGCAACCAAAAATTCTCGGTGGGTTTTCATTCTGTAGACTTAATTTTTTGTTTAAAAGAGCATGACAGACCTCTTTGTGTTAAATTCTTAATTTTTAAGGAGAGAAAAGTTCAATTTCTCAAAAATGGCGCCCTAATTATAGGAGTACTCTTTTATATAACAGTAACAAAGCTTAATTCAAAAACAGGGGCTCTGTCATGCACTGCATCTTGATATGCTCTTTCAAACAAAAAAATAAATATTAACTACAATGAAGTTCCTTCGAGAATTCAGGAATGTGCGATAAAAAAAGTATAAGCAAAGAAAAAACGAAAACGATTTTTTATTTTTTTCGAAAGCCGCTTATTTTTCAAGGGGATGATGATAGAAATCATACAAAAAATTTCGGCAAAAAAAAGGAGGTACAGAATAAAAAGTCTTGGTGTTTCTGAAAGATCAGACCACGAGCTATCTTTCCCTGGATCATATCAGTTCTGTTTTGCATTATCGAAAAACTGCAATTATAATAACTAAAACAATATAAGAAGAGGAGCACAACGAAAATGTAGGAAATAAATTATACTCACAAAAACAGACAAGGATATATATAAATCGGTTTTCGTCAGAAAACAAAATTTTCCTGGATAAAGATTTTGTAATATTCTTTTTCTGGCTCATATGCCAAACAACAATCTTTTTTGCTTTAGTGCATTTGATAGTTTCGAAAAAATAAGTTTTACATATGATATGAAACTCAAATTGTTTATAATTATTCTTTGTATAGTTGATCTTGAGACATCATGCAATTTGGCCAATTGTCTTGTCGATTGTTTCTTTTTGGTGTAAAGAATATAGTGATTCATTCAATGAAACAATATTTTTGTTCAATTTTGATCTGTAATTGTTTCCAAAATGTATTGCACGTGATTCTTTGAACATTTTGATCCATCTGTAGATCGTTAGATTTTGCCAATTTCATCAGTCGATTGTTTCGAAGTTTGTCAGTCACTTAATCCTTGTTCATTGCTGAAATTTTTGGATGAATTTTGTAAAAAAGTTCTTGATGTTGAGAAATTTTGAAATGAAAAAAAAAACAGAAAGGAATGGCAGAGAAGTTATTGACAACAAACCAGACGATAACATCTCTAAAAACTGATTTGAAATATCGGAAATTTTTAAAAATTATATATCTATTTTTGTGTTACGGCGGTTGGAATCTTCAGCAACTATGTTGGACAACGGCAACACCAGCTCAACCGATGGATTTACACCTCTATAAATGATAGTAGTTTGTTTACTCTGAGGAACTACAGTTCATTTTTGAAGGAATAACATTGAGGGAAATATAATCATTTCATAAAACGTGATTCCGTTACGAAACCATTTCTTTTCTCAAAAGTTATTTCTTTGTACATATAGAACATTATCTAAGCTATAACTTTTCTGCAGAAAGTGTTTTTTGTCGTAATTTTAGTTGAGCTATATTTTACAATTTTTTACATAAGACTCAAACTCAATATTCAGTTTTTGTAATTCTGTTGCAATCCTATATTTCAATTATTAAATTGTCAAAAAAGATTCGAATCTAATGAAACTTTCAAAATGTATAGAATGATTTCACTTAAATATATTCTAAAAATATCACTTATATGTAACTTTATGCAATTGAGATACAGAAAATATGAAATGAAAAAAAAAAACGTGATTCCGTTATGTTTGAACAGGTCGATTACAAGCTTTCTTAAATATCACATATATTAATCGATTATTACTAATACTAATATCTTCATAAATATGTTTCATGGAACCGAGAAATTTGTAATTGTCTTCATATTAATCAATTAAGAGATTAAATGAATACTAGTATCGAGCATTATATCCATTAGGATTAACATTAGTTTAAATATGATTTTAGTATTTTATTATATATTATACTCTATTTTTATTGACATTTAAAATTAAGTAATGGATTCAAAGTAAATACGTAATATTTAACTATAATGTCTATAAGATGTTGCTTTTAACAAGTTCCAACATTATTTATAGTTATTATTCTCATTGATTTTTGAATTTCATATATAAGTAAAAATTTCAATAACAATTCATAATCGTTAATTATAAAAATGAAATAGACATTGTAAATATTACAGAAAAAGAATCAAAAGAAAATCTTATATTTGACAAAGAGATTATAATCATCTAAATACTAAATATTATTCATAATTTTGTTTTACATGTTGTTCTTCTTGTAAAGAATATTGATTTAATTGAGACATTGAAATTTATATATATATATATATATATATATATATTATGTGAAATGATATATTTTCTAATATCAAACAATTAAACATGTTAGTTTTGCTGTAAACTTTTTGAATCAATAAGAATCATACTACGTTCAATGTTGATGTTTATGAAAAAATTAAAGCTTCAGATCTATATAAAAGAAGGGAAGCACACAAGATATTGATAATGAAGTTATCATTCTCTATGTTAAAATTAACTATTCGTATTGCTGATTCCTACTATCACAGCTATATGTGTCGAATTATTTCTTATCAAGTCATTGTTGTTGAGAGAAAGAATTTTGAATATTATGTATTCAAATTTCACATTTTCTTACTGTTTGAGTACCACTACTGGCAATTAAACTGTTCTAATAATAAAATAGTTTGAAAAAACAAAGTGGGTACAAATTCCAACGTATATCTATTCATTTTTGTATAATCCGAACAATCACAAAACGAACAACCTATAAGCATGTGTTTTTGTTCTCAACAGAACAAAATACGAACGTTTGATTATTTCAATAAACTTTCTTCACCTTTTTCACCAATAAAAAATAGCTACGTAGGTGTTTGATAATAATACAATGAAAAACTACCTAAACGCTGGATGTGAAACGACCATTCTAATTAGCAAATAATCAACAGATGACAAAGTTCTCATCATGTGATTCTTATATTCTTCAAACGACATTGATATGCTCGGGAAAAAAAAGTATATAAAGGGAAGCATATCTCTGTCTATCTTCATTCATTCACATCATATTTCGATCTTCATTTCGT
>CAJNOL010000085.1:248575-288452 GCA_905250125.1 Rotaria sordida
CTGCTCTTGCTGTTATCTTCTTTGCCTGCATTGCTGGCTCCATGGCTACCAATCCTGCTCAAGTTTTGGGCGAAATGGTTGCACAAGGTCAAAGCCTTATTAACACAATCGTCAATCAAGTTAAACAACAAGCTCTTGGTCTTGCACAACAAGTTCTTGGTCAACTCTCATCAGTTGTTAGTTCACTTGCTGGCCGATCTGGCCTTAATTTAGACATTAATTCACTCATTAATTCAGCCCTCGGCTCATTAACAGGTGTTTTGAACGCTGCCGCTGGACAACTTCTTGGTCAACTTAACGGTCTTCTCAGCAATGTCTCTGGTCTCTTCGGTGGTATGTATACCCTCTTTTTTTTAAATTTCATTTCGAAAATATAAACTATGATGTTTCATTAAAAGGTCGTGTTGAACTTAACCTTGGCAACATATTTGCCGACTTCCTCCAGAGTATTCAAGGAGCAGCTACTGGACTTGGTCAACATTTACTTAACCAAGGTTTATCTGCTGTTCTTGGTGGCCTCGGTGGAGCACGTGGCTTTGGTGACATCTTCAACAGTAAGTAGACATATAGATATCAGCAGTAAAAGAAACATTTTTGTTTTAAATTGTAGGTATCTCAGAACAATTCGCTAACATCGTTGGAACAGCTCAAGCTGCTATCTCAGGTGTTGTAGGCAATATTGTTCAAGTTGGTTCAGGCCTTCTTGATGCCTCAAAACCACACTGGGAACAACTTCAAGAACAACTTGTTGGTCATGGTCTCAATGTTCTTGGTTCACTCTCGGAAACCATCAACAACCTTCATGGTACAATCACCGGTGGTCGTTAAACACTGATGAGATTGATGGTGTAAGATTTCTGGTTGAAATAAAATGTCATGTTTGAAAGAACATGAAAAAAAAAGTTCGCTTTCTAAATGAAAATGAATGAAGAAGAAAGACATCTATACATGTATGCAGTAATCATTGCTAAGCAAAGACACGCTAACGATGATGCAAATACGAATGATAAAGAAATGAATGATAAGATTTAAAAGCATGCATTATATAACATTACTATTGTATTACAGAAAAGAATTTATGTAGAATTGACATGCGTATAATCACATGTTTACAAAGAGTTAAATCTTATGAGTATGGCAACTATGAATATGTCATAAGTCCTTTGCATATATGAGATATATTATGTTTGTAAGAAATAGCTTGATGATTTGATTGAAGTGAATGTGAAGACTTCAAGAGTCTAGAACTAATCAAAAACACTATTTAATCAAACCAAAACCAACGATCATTGAGTTTTGTTCTGTAAGAATCGAAGTAAATGTATATTAAAATTGCTATTGGAATTAGCATTACAAACACTCATGATAACTTAAAATGTGTGATACTTATTTAATTTATTTTTTCGTAACATTAAGCATGTGAATATGACTTATTTTCTGTCAAAAAATAAAATTTTTTGCATAGAAAAATTAACTTTTCGTACTCTTACCTTAAACTCCTGTGAGATAAACTTTTGATTTTAGAAATTCAAAAATTTTACATCATTCGATGCTATTTTTTAATGCTGATTTCAAATATGTTTTTATTTTTCTTCAAAAGTGTTTCTGTGACAGAGAAATCTTGAAAAATCTTTAAAAACCAAGATTTTTTTAGAAAACCTCTATCTCAGTTCAAAAGCATTGGCGCTAATTGTGTATATATCCTAGATATGTAAAAGCATTCTCTGGAAGTTTCATTAATATCGGATTAGTGAAAAATAGTGACGGCCAACTTTACTGAAAACACTTAGCATAAAAAGAATAATTATCTTTTCAGAATGAAATATTTTCTTATAAATCAATAGAGTAGAAGTTCTAGTTTCAGACTATATATAATTTACTGTTCAGTTCTTCTTATTTGTCATCAAAAAAATGATATTTTTCTCTAAAGGTGTTGAAATTTGATCTTTGTTGCTACTATTTTATTTCAATGAATTAATTAGCTGAGACAAAATTTTCTTTACCAAAAAACTGGCCATTAATCAAAGTGTATAAACTACTATTCAAATCTCGAAAACGTGCACTTTCATTTTTTTTCATGTCATGTCCCCATTGTAAGATTTTGAAAGATCTTTAAACAACATACTGCTCGATTCATTATATGACTTGAGAAATTCTATGTTGAAATTGCAAAAAACCAAATCGCTAAAAGAAAAACATTGTATATTTGCAACAATTCATTGAATCCAAGCAAATTATCATCATAGAATACGATACTAATCAGAAAAACAAGATACTAACTTAAACGATATGTGTGAGAGTTACTTTAAAATTTTAAACAATTGTAATTATTTTTAAATAAATTAGCCTATTTAAGATATACAAGCTAGCTGCTGGTCTAGCTTTTACGTTTTGGAAATGAATAGTTTATATATAGTCTTATTTATTCAATTCTAACAATAAATGTTTGAATCGAACATCAATTTAGTGTCGTAGGACTGGTATTGGCTGACAGAAGAACTTGTTTATTATCTTATCATTATGGAAATAAATTAAGTTAATAGCTGAAAACTTAAAAGATAGATTAATATTGAATTATAGAATTAAATGTATTCGAAAAATCAGAGATATCAATCGATCTGGTTTAGTCTGCAGACGTTTCCGAACTAGGTCAGGTCAAAGAAAAGTAATCTGTTGGCAGCTTTGATATAAAAGTATTAATCTTTTTTATTTTCAACAAATCCGAATGAAGATATTTATCTATTACTTTTTTGAGTTTGTTCATCCTTAACATAAATATTGTACTTTTTTATTTTGATAATCATAATTTTGAATAAAATAATGGCGACACTATATATCATTAAAAAAAAATTCTAGTACAATCAATTAGTTATCATTTTGATAAAATGTTGCTTTAAAATATTCTACGTTAACAACAATACCGGTCAAGAAAAAAAAACAATAACAACAACGAAATACATTGCCAGTAAAATAATTTAACATTACTACCATTTAAACATTTCATATTAATCATCCTCATTTGCTAGACAATAATACTAAAGTAATAACAAATTATATAATTGATGAGTATTAAAATTATATGACTTTTTAAATAAAGTAAATTAATTCTTTCTGATTTACATGTAACTCAATTTAATTGCAAAGTTATTCTTTTCTTGTCTAATTAATATTTATTGCAATTTCTTTTTTGTTATTCAAGCAGATAATTATATATTACATGATCGTATGATACTAATTTTGATAAGGATCGATATTCATACGCCGTAACATTATATAGAAATGATTTTATAATCGTTGTAATAGTATATTCATCGAAGATTTAACAGCTCTTCATTATGTATTCGTACTCCTATTACAACTGTCTTCTTATATAGTCATTGAAATGATAATATTAAATAAATTGAAGTCATATTAGAAATGTACAGTAGTCGCCAGCAGTCTTGCTATCAAGTAAAAAGTACATAAACTTCAATCGTTTTGTCTGATGGATGTTTTGACTACAAATAGAGCTAGGTAAACCCTGATCGCAAACAGCAAGTTGAGGTCGATCGATGTTAATGTATAGGATTTACGATGAAAATACAGATTTTTTTCCACATTTACACTCTCCTTTAAAAGAAAATGAGAAATAAATAATGTAGAAAGTTGTTTTTTTTTATTCACTTATTATTATGAATAAGAACTTTGTTTTCTATTTAATTTCTGAAGAATATCACAAAGATATTGACAAATATATTGACATTTAGATGAGTTATTATTCATTAATGATAAAATTTGATAAAGATGTGTTAAAATTTCAATTAAAAATATTTTTTCATGTGAATAATATTGATGAAGATATTCAAGAATAAATTCTGAACTATGAAGAATATCAATTAAATATTGATATTGAAGAAAATATGTTGGATTTAATGATTGACATGAATATTTTTTTGTTATTATTGTTCGAATTATACGAAAAATTTCTGATGTATTAGAAAGAAATTTGAGAAGATCAGTTGATGGTTCTAGATTAGGATTTACATTGGCTACATTTACTTCATGCTGAATTAAATCGGAAAGAATTTCACCAATAGTTGAAGAGTCAATCGATTCGAAATCTAAAACATAAGAATTATGTTTAATAAATAAACTATTTTTTTTTTCAGTCGAGTCTCAAATTTTGTAAACGAACAAATGAAGAAATCAAAACAAATCGAAAATGCTCTTCTAAGAGAGTTTATACATGAACTCGAAAGAACTATACGAAAATATGAATGTGATCAACTATTGAAAGATTTCAATTGCTTTGTTATCAATTCATGGAGCTTGTCTTACTGACTCTATGTGCGCGAAATTCAAACAACATAATATATTCAATCATCAGATGCCCCTCAAAAAGATTTGGATCCATGACATTAGGAAACTGCAGCTCCAAAGTTTTATTTATTGTTAGGACTGAACCCAAAAGTTTAGCTTTTTTTGCGATACCGAGTGCACGTTTTTCTGGACCCGCAACTCTCTACATGATCTACTGACGAAGAGTGTTGATCATTTTAATGAAAGATTTACTGAGAATGATAAATTTTTGAATGATTTAATACAAAGTGTTTCGAGTTGAAATTTTGCTTATAGGCATATTTAATAGTTTTGAAAGTTTCAATGAAAACGAAAATTTTTTTCACGAGATATTCAATCTCTAAACAAGCAGTGGTATACCGTGAGAGGAAACCGTAATCGAGTCTATTTGAAAATTGAATATATTGAGAAAGACATATTCGTTTTCGTTGAAACTTTTAAGACTAAAAAACGTATCTATAGACAAAATTTCATTAAAACTGCTAATACTCTTCATCAATAATCTATGGAACTCACATTCTTTTAAGATTTTTATCTAAGTCTCATCGAGATCTATTCGTAATCCTCATATGGATTTAAACATTATCTAACAGTTGCTTGTAAGATTATCTTACCTGATTGTTGAAGATTTTGAATCAGTATTTGTAAGTTTTTATGATTGATCATTTCATGATGATTTCTAATATTATTGAAGGTCATATTGTCTGATACTGTATATATAAATAATTATTAGTTATTAACACTTGTATTCTAGTCTATATTTACTGAATTTCTCAGTTCGAAAACATAAAAGTAAAATAAAATAAAGACTTATTTTCTTACATTTTCTTTCTAGACAATTAACATCATTATCATCATCGAAACATAGTGAATCAACGCTTCTATTTGTTTGTGAAGATCTACAATCTGTTTAAAAATCATCTAATCTTTGTATTTTACATTGATCATTATCATTACTACCGTCTGAATCACAATCATCAGATAATGGTCGAATAGTTGATTTAGCTAAATACAAAAAACAAACAACATCAATCTTATAGATAATAGGATATAATATTTAATCAGTAAAATACATGAAATAATCAGTAAGTTAAAGAATAATAAAATCAATAAATTACTAACAGGATCAGTTAGTAATGAACGAATCAAATTTTTTAATAGACTAAAATGCATTATAGTATGTTTCACTTTTTTTTTCTTCTTGTCCTTGTTTCGTTGTATCATGTAGGTATAGATGCTATGTGCGACATACATTTCGATGCTCTTTGCTTTTATCCTTTCCTCCAATTTCGACTTAGAGTCTACGAATAAAACAGGTGGACGTGTCACAAGTTGCTCAATATGAAAGTAATGTAACAGATGAAGAAATTATAAAACAAATGGAAAAGAAAGATTTCACTAAAGAAAGAGATCAAAATATTGAACTAAAGGGTATATTTGGTAATGTTTGATGGAACAGAAGTATCAATTAGAAATAAATGATCATAACATTATACAAACCACACAGAAAATGAGAAAACAATGTGTTAAAAGTGCAACAAAGTCAAGCATTGTTGATCTTAATATAGAACAAGTATTTATCTGTTGTATTATGTAGACAATAGAAAAAAAAAGTTCTTGTTTATAATACTGAAGTTGAGTCAGAGTTGCAACCATTCTGACTAGACTTCATTGGTTGAAAAATATTTTATAGATATTCTATTTTTCTCTGATAAACCTTATTGAGAGTAAATTTCCTTGCTCTTATCAAAATAATCAAAGAGTGTTGTCTTACGAACTATTAGTTTTATTCTTTTTCAATCGAAGTATATTTCATTTTTTAAAAAGTACACTCAAAACTGTGTTACTTGAGTTAAATATTTTTGGTAAAGATCAAATTTAGATTTAAATCGTCCTTCGAAGAGAAACGATATTTCTTTCTGAAGATTTGTAAAAACCTAAGTTCAAAAAGAAAAATGAATGTTTGTTTTTTGAAACCATTCCCATTCACCGATTAATAATGATTCAACAAGTCGGCTAACTTTTTTGCCAGCTTTCATTGATCTACAAGATTTTCTGAACCGGCTGAACCAGACCAATTCAAAAATATTCGACTGATTATAACTCTGAGCTGAGTACGATGATCATAGGGACTTATGAATGTGAATGAAATGAAAACTCGTTCGAATCCACACTCGCACTGTATTTTATATGGATAAAAAAACCTATATTCGTCATTGACCAAATCTAGATTTTTTTACTGGCTATATCATCTATTTTACTGACCATTTAAATCATGGGCATAGATAAATAATCTATCAAACTTACGTGATTGTGATAGTTTAATGAAAACATACCTAGAAAAAAGAAATGAAGATAGTTATTGAAAACATACGAAATTTACCATAAAATAAAACCAAGAATAATAATACTAATAACAAAAAGAAATACAAAAAATCCATAATGAGAATGTTCTTGTTCGGTAATAACTGGTGGAATTTTATAATAATTATTCTGTTTTTGTGTTGTAACTAAAAGAAAAATTAGAGAAGATTAATTTTATATTTTGTCTGATTGACTTATTCAATATTATAATGAATTATATAAATGAAGAATACTCCCCTCCTTTACCCGTCATTGGTTGAACATACATGCATGAATAATAAATGTTGATGTTTTATTTTCTTTAATCGATTTTTTATATTGTGTTATTAATTTTCTCATTTTTCTATGTATTGATTTTCGTTTTTTTTCTTTTCTATTTTCATCTAAATAATAATTATCAATTAAATTCGAATGTAAAACCATTTCTGAATCACATCGAGATGATAAATCATATAAATAACATGGATTAATATATGTTGTTGGACGAATATGTAATCGAACAAATGATCTATGAACAATTACTGTAAATTTTCCATGAAGATTTATTTCATAAATTTTATCTAATTGATTTGTATATTCATCTTTTGATTTATAATTTAAAGATTTCTTTTGTTCAAAATTTTTCATATGTCTATTATCATTGTTTGTATTCGTATGAATAAATTTTCTATTATTAAAATTGAATTTTCTCTTCATTTATATGTCTTTGTTTATGGTAACTATGAGAATTTAATTAAAGACATAAAATGTTAATCAAGATTATATTTTATATCAAAGAAATTTCAAAACAAAATAGAGAAAAAAAACGATAAGATATTTATTCATTCGGTTGTACACAAGCTGATTCCTGTTCATTGAATGGATCTGTACGATAAGTTAAAGTACATTGTTCATTTCGAAATCGTTTAGCATTTCTAGTTAAATTTTGTGCCCATTCATCACAAGCAACTCTTTTTACACGATATTCTGTAACTTTTAAATTAGCATAATCAGATAAATCGTGTGTTAATCTAGCCAAAAGATCTTTTTCATGAGTAAATACACCACCAGTTAATATACAGTCAATGTCTAAAGCCCATTCTTGTAGATGACTCATATCAAAACAAAAAATATAAACAACTGGTGAAATTCCATATTTAATTATATCTGGAACAATAGCTTGTGCATGTTTACCTTGAATAATACAGAAAAGTTTTTTTTGTTGTTGTTTAATTAATGATAAAAATCGACGACATTGATCAACATCATTAAAGAAATATATATTAGTTGTATTTGATTCAAATTCTTGTTTAAGTTCAATACAATTTTCAGTTTGACCAATATGTTCATCAAGCCAAAGTAAAATTACATCACTTCCGACAATTTTTTCTACAGTGTCCATTAAAATAACATCAAAAGCAAAGTAATCTAGTTATTTGTTTACAAAATAAGACAATATTTTTTTTTTTTCAAGAATGATTTCATAGAACAGAATGATAACATGAAATTGCCACAGGCAAATATGTAATTCCCTTGTTCTTCTACGACATCTATTGAAATATCTTTTTGACCAATTTGAGATTTATTTTTCTGATGCAAAATGCAATGAAGTTGACTTTAGAAACTCAGCTACTGACAACAAGTATATTTATGTTCATTATCTGAAAAGAATTTCGGTAAATCAAATAATACTAAATCTTTGTAAACGTTTCTGGATATCAATTGATCGTAAAATTTAAAAGTTAACTTCAATTATTGAACTGTTACTTCAAGTATTTATAAATTAATCTGACTGCGAGTGTAAAGACTTGTATCTTAGTTAGAGCCTGTGCGGTTGGTCCCAGACTAAAGCCTAGTCGAGTCTGGGTCCGAAAGTTCTCAATCCAACGGGGCTCTGATCTTAGGAAATAAGTCTATAGAATATTGCGATTTGTTCGATTGCGATCGAATTGGACTTAAAAGCAATTTAAAAACAGATCTGAACAATATTGGTCATATTTGTATATAGAATCTTTTTATTGATTCATGTTTTACCTATTTTAAAATATTAGAATAAAATTACGCAGTACTATAATATTTCGATTATTTAGAGAAATTTTCCTGAAAAAAACCGTTCTATTTCAGCTATTTGACTTGATTATAAACGACTGTCGAGTGTTAATCATTTTCAATATATGTTGTAAGGAAATTTAGATAACACTTCCTGTCCGTTTAATCACATATACTTTATTTAAACATGAAATACTTATATCAAGTTATTTTCAGTTCATTCTTACACATCCATCACTATTTTTATCAACATATACTTCGTTCTATTGTTCCAGTTTTCCCCGTTTTTATATCGACCAATGAGAGAAGATGTAACTATATTGTGTCCTTATAAGTTAAAGTTAAAGGGAAATATTTTTGCTACATTATTTAGAAGCGACAAGTAGATGAGGGCTCGTTGATGTCTGCTGTGAGCACACCTTGTTTATGGGTATGGATATGACTAATAATTTTAATTAGTCTCAACTCATGTAAAAAAAATCAGGACAATAATCAAATTAAAAAGTGATTAAAATCAAAAGCAACCAAAAAAATCTAAATTTCATCGATTTTTCAGAATAATTTCGATTATAATTGATTAAAAATTGTGCAAAAAAAATCGACTTTTTATCTTCAAGTTTTAATCTGATTTTTATCCTAGTTTTTTTTTCTACATGGGAAATCTGGAGTGCTGTTTATCATTTCAAAATTTCATCGATTTACTTTATTATGAAACTTTCCAAAAACATACTTTTAATTCAAAACCTTCGATACTTGGTAGATATATGTTCAATAAAAATGATTATAATTTCCGCGTTTCGTTCATAACTGTTAACATAGAAAAAACACTTAATGTTGCATAGTAAAGAATGCATCGTTTCATTCAGAGTTGACCAGTAAATAAGAGAAAAATGTAACTTACAGATGAATACATGAGAAAACACGTAGTAAAATAATCTATAAATACTAAATTTTTAAAGTAAAGGACAATGAAATACATATATATTAATTTATTCTATCAAATATGTCAATTAAATCAAAAATAAAATGCAGGTTTAACTCCTACACTACTAGTAGAGCTCTATGAGTCGTATTTGCAGTATAAATAAATAATGATTCTTCATTGTATTCTTGCAATAATATGAATTGCACAAATTTGCCTGCGATTCAACCTAATTCATATATCATAAATTCATGCAACCCGTATCTTTACAAAGATACAATAAGGACCCATTATTTTATCATCTTTGGAGCGGTGTTAATAGATACGATTCATCAATATCTATTTCTATTTCAAGGTGTTCGCATACTTTACCAATAATCGTCCGAAATAAAATAGACTGAACTAAAAGTTTATTCTTTTATCAATGTAAACAGTTCTATAAATTCCTTACTGCATGTCTGCTCGAATCCGAACAGAAGTTTTTCGAAATTAATACATATACATAACATAAAATAGGAAGTTTTTTCGAAATTAATATGATATCTAGGTTAATAATGTCAGCATCCGAATCCACGGATGTCCGACGAGAACTCGCAGGAAAGACGCCGTTTTCCATCGGAAAATGATAGAAACTTGGGAGCAGGAATCTGGTGATCATATCCGATTGTCAACTCTGTTCAGTGACTGTCGGTTCTGACAAGAATTAGATAAATCCGGTCACCGGATTCCTGCTTCCAAGTTGCTACAACTTTCGAGTCGTACCCTATTCATCTCGATATCCAACTCGTTCCAACTCTAGAGCATACATATATAGCAATGATTCTAATGTATTCAATATTATCTGTAAGTCATAGAGTGTGAAATCTAAATTATTTAAAGACATTTATTGGCGAAACAGCAAATTACAAATGAATAGTAAGAAGTATCAATAGATGGTGCTCATTACCGACAGGAATACGTAACTGTATTCATTGAATTTTCGCTCCAATAGTAATCAAGAGAAATTGTTATTATACAAAAGCTCAGATCAGACAATTTTCTATTCGACAAACAATTATTAAAACTTCGCATGTTAATATTTTTTATTTCATTTAACTTTTCAGATGACAAGTGTAACAATGGATGCTAAATTAAAAGAAGCTATACCATTATATGAAAAACTCAAAACTGAATGGGGCCGTAAACCACCAAATGTTGGCAAAACTGATGAATTGCTTAATTTATTAAAAGTATTATTTTTTTTTCTGATTGTTTATTTCAATCAAAATAAATTTTATTTATTTTCTTATTTAAGAATTTATTTGCTGAAGGTGGATTCTATCCATCAGATTCAAATGAAGATACACGTGGTTTACATATAGCACGTATGTCTTATTTCTTATATTAATTATTAATTTTAAAAAACAAATCTTTTTATAAATAGGTGATACACTTGAAATAGCTGCACAATGTGCAATTCATAAAGGTGATATACCAGCATTTGAACGAGCTCTTGCTCAACTTAAGCCATTTTATTTTGATCTTGAGTATGTGTATTTTTTATTTTTGAAATTTTATTTTTTTTTGTTTTTTTATGTAATTAAGAAATCGAATACCTGAATCACCGTATCGTTATTTATTACTTGGCTTAAATTTACTTTGTTTATTATCACAAAATCGTCTTGCTGAATTTCATACGGTAGAAAATTCTATTTTTAGACAAAAAAAAAAGACAAAATATGAATGTTTATTTGTTTTTTATTCCCCAAGGAATTGGAATTACTTTCACCAAAAGTTATTCAAACGAATCCATATATAAAACATCCTGTTTCACTTGAACAGTATTTAATGGAAGGAAGTTATAACAAGGTAAAAAATTCTTTGACTTAAATAAATATATGAATAATTATTTTTGAATTCTATTAGGTTTTTCTTGCTAAAGGCAATGTTCCATCACCTTTGTTTACTTTCTTTATGGATATTCTTCTTAATACAATTCGGTATGATTTTTATTTATTTTTGTACTCAACATCATAGCGATTTTTTTTTTAGTGATGAAATTGCTTTTTGTATGGAAAAATCCTATAGACAAGTATCATTAAATGAAGCTGCACGTATTCTTTATTTAAATAATCCAGATGAATTAGCTGAAATAGCAAAAAATGTAATAAAAGAAAAACTTTTTTTTTTTAATTAATTGAATTTCATTTTTTTTGTTTTTAGCATGGTTGGAAATTACAATCTGATAAATCATTTCATTTTGCTGATAATCAAATAAAACATGAAAATGAACATGTACCTGCTGATGAAATTGCAACACAAATGATTCAATATGCACGTGAAATGGAAATTATCATTTAAAAGTTGTTCAACCTTTTCTTTTATGATATAATAAACTCGAGAGAAAAATATAGGATGATGCTTGTTTGTTTTTTTTCGTCTATTATTAAAAAAATTCTTTTTTTTTCCTGTTGATTATTCTATCTTTTAGATAAAATGTTTAATTTAAATTTTTCAGCTAAAATTAAAGAAGCTGAAGAACATGTTAAACAAGGAGAAAAATATTTAAAAACATCATTCACAAAATGGAAGCCAGATCTTGATTCAGCTATTGATGAATTTGATAAAGCATGTACATGTTATCGTGTAGCAGAAAAATATGAACAATGTCGAGATTTATCAATAAGATTAGCTGAATTACAAATACAAAAGGGTAGTACATTTTTTGCTGCTAAATCCTATGAACAAGCAGCACAAATGGCACAACAATCACAAGATTTAACAACAGCTGCTAAATATTATGATAAAGCAGGAGAATTATATACTGAAGGAGGTAGAATTCAATATTAATTTAAATAAATATTATTTATTATTTACTTTATAGGTTATCGTGATTCTGGTGCAATACTTTATGAACGTTGTGCACCACAATTTCAACAACTCGATCGTACAATATCTATTGATTTTTATCTTAAAGCAGCACGTCTAGCTGAACAAGAAGATAAAACTTATCAAGCAGCTGATTTATATGAAAAAGCAGCTATGCAAATATTTCGTACAGGAAATTTTCCAAAAACAACTGAATTACTTGAAATAGTTACAAAAAATTTAACAACATTAGAACGTTTTGATCGTATTAATCGTATAATACTTTATCGAATATTACTTAAATTATTTAATGATGATAGTGTAGCTGGTAGAAATATATTTGATCAAGCTTGTCAAGATTATCCAACATTTGAACAATGGGAAGAACGAAATCATATTGAATTATTACTTGATGCATTTGATCAAGATGATAAAGATTTAATTAGTCGACGTTGTCAAGTAAATAACAAAAATTCTCGTTTTTTTTTCTCCTTTAAAACTTGATAATTGATTTCATTGTAGAAACCATATTTTATGGCAATTGAACCTGAATTTGTTCGTTTAATTAAACGTTGGATTCGTCCAATAACAAATACGGATGATGAACAACACAAAACAATAAATTCTGTTTCTTCATCAACATCTGAAGTCAAACCAATACAATTAGATGATGATGACGATGATTTACGTTAATTATTTAAATTCCATATTGTTGTTGTCTGTATTTGTCGTACAGTATTCTGTTTTTTTGAATATTTTATTTTTTTATGTTGTATTTGTGCAATAATTTTATTGAACACATATAAATAAAGTTTAGACATGCAATCATCAAAATTTTACCGCCTTTTCTAATATTCTATTCAACCTGGATTTCATGACTATTGTATTAATAATTATTAGTATTGTTCTATTAATTAGTGGATTATTAATTGCTATTTGTCTTGTTCGATATTCAAGTATATTCAGAAAATCTTCATCAAACTTAATAGATAATAATCTTATTAAATCTCAAATAAATCCATTATCACAAATATCAATGATATCTCATTCAAATCCTATAACAAATAATTTTCAATCTGGAAATCAAATTACTCTTGAAGAGAAAGAATCATCAATTTCTATCTCTCAAACATCATCATTATTTATGCCATCAAAAATTTCATGGAAAAATGAGAATTTTATTTCTGATGAATCTTTTCAAGATACTAAACATCATCATGATTATTCTGAATGTTTAAGACTTGGTTCGCTACTTATTGATAGACCACTAGGTATTGCTATGCAGCCATTAGATGCTATGGGTCCAGTACTCATGAAATTCAATATGTGTGAACAACATTGGATCAGACCTGATGATCAATGATTTGAACTTTTTTTATTTTCTTTTGATCTGTTGGAAAATAAATTTCATCACATGATTGATTATAGAATCAGAGGAAATATTTGGCAGTCATTTTCCGATGATGCAAAGTGAGCATTTTTCCATAGACTCGGTGGGCATATGATTTCTTTAACAGAGAAAGATCTTATTTTCTGCTTAATATTACTTTATCATCTCTCCAATATCAAAACAATATGAAAAAGTCAAATCCGATAAAGAGTTTGTTTTTTACTGAAAAATCACTGTGAGAAATCTTTATTCTAAATATTATACGATGTGGGTGTGGGCTTCCATCTTCTTTTCATCCACATCTGCATCCAGACACATCCTCTCGTACTTTCGGAGCGATCATCCGATTTTGGTTAAAGTTTTATTGAGAGTATCAAAATACGGTTTGCTTGGATTCGATCTTAGTTCAAATCTGAAAAATTTTTGTCAACCGAATCGGGGCTCGAAAATTTTCAAACCCGATGGGCTCTATTCTGATGCATCAGAAAACATACAATTGCTTTAAAAAAGTTTAATAAAACTTTTTGAAAACTGCACTAAGCTTATTGTTCAACGAAACGATATGTTATACAGCACATTTTTGAAATGAATGTAAGAAAACGTTTATGAGCAGACGAAAAGAAAAGTTGTTCAATATTCGATTTGATTCTTATGTTCACATTGATTTTTTTTTCAATGTCTTACATCGATCAAAACGGAATAGAAATGTGTTGATAAATGAAGTTGAATCTCGTACTAGAATTGCTCAACTCTCATTTTCATAAAAAAAAATTGAATATCTTTTTTTGAAAATCTAAGTAGAGAACACTTCAATAAGCAACTTTTATGAGTAAGAGATATATATTAGAAAGAAAAACATTATAACTCAAGAGTTTGTATTAATATGAAAGGAAGATAACTGTTTTTTTGAATTGTTCCGAAGAAAGTAAATGAGGTTTTCTATGTCAACATTCATAATTAAGTGCAACAGCAAACTTTAGAACCAGTCCAACAACCAGGACTATAACCGGAACATTGAGTTGCTGCTGAACGATAGTAGCCACTAGGACATGTTCCTTCACAGTATGGTGTTGTACCGTACCATTTACAAGTACCTTCACATAATGATACCATCGCCATAATTACTATTAAGACTATAACAAATGTTGCTTTTGATTTCATTTCTGTTGTCCGAGTTACACTGAAAGTTGGAAAAATCTAGACATCACAATCATTCAATGAATTTATAAAGATGATAGACTCAAGTATTCACAAAAAAAAAAAAGAGAATTAATATTATTTGTAAAATGATCAAAGTATGAAGTTTCAAACGTGAATGTTATGATTTCGATATGACGTTACATATCCTTACAATAGAAGTAAAAATCAATGTATAATGGTGCTTCACTGCAATTGCCAAAGTATTTATATATGCTTTCATTTTCTCCTGCATTTTCTATAAAACAACAAATGATTCAGCAATTTTTTATGCTCGATTATCCAGCTTCTACTTTTCGAACTTTACACTTCATTAGTAGTCATTCGTTTTTTTTTCGTCAAGGTTAACTGGACAAAAGTTTGACTAATTTGTGCTTTATTATATTAACTTCTATCAATGTTACCTGATTATGCCTTCTTCTAGTTTCTCTGCCGCTTTTTAAGGTATACAGCTCGAAAATTCACTTTTTTTTCTTTTGAACATAATATCCATTTCTAGGCTTCGTTAAACTTTCTGCTTGACAAAAAATTATCAATAGATTAATTATGCATATTAGTTACACATGCAAGAATAAACATTCTACAATCCGTTTTTATTCAAAAATATAAAGTAAAGCATATATTCACTTTCAATCGAAAGGGGCGATTATAAAATGACATCAAAACTCGCTCTTTCATGATTAATAATCCAAGTTACTGCATGAATCCAGTATGAGAATGAGAGTGCCTATACTTGTATTTATCAAACCAAATATCTTTTAACGAGAAGAAAGCATCCATTGAATAGTGAGAAAATCAATGCTAGACTTTCTTTTTTGTCGCCATTCCCGTTTTTTATAGTAAGAACAGTCAAATGGAACGATTTTCATAATCCATATTTCAAAGTCTTAATCAAGAACATCGAAAAGATTCCATCAATAAGCCTGTTCTTGATTGTTTGTCATCGCTACATACAACAACAAATACAAAGCATCGTTAAGTTTGATGACTTGAAAGAGCCAATGAAAGATGAGAATGATAAATACATTGCAGTAGAAATTAGAATTCTACTAGTAGAAATTGAAATTTCGTTTTCTTCTTGAAGAAATTCAAATAACACATGATTTCAAATTGCACTAGCAGAAATAAAAATACTCGTTTGTATTCATGATGATATTTCAAAAGAGAAAAAACATAAAGAGTTTGTATATTTAACCTATACTTCTTGTGATACTATCAAAGAAAAAAGATATAATATAATATAAAACGGAGCTATTTTATTTCAAACTTGATAAGCATATTGAATCTTTAAACAAGAAATTTCGTTTAAAATTTATTATCAATGATAGTTCGATACCAGATAGATATTAACAAATCCGAAATGAAGATGAAGAAACGTATATGAACACAATTGCTAAAAGACAGAAATTATATGATGATGCTCCAAAATTACACCAATGCCAAATTGGAGATTTGGCTGGCTTAAAAATTGATAAAATCGATAGACCTAACACAACATCAAAAATTTTACCATGTAAAGTTATTTCAATACAATCATCATCTAATAATATGAATACCTATCGTCTTCGTCACTAAATCAATATTGAATACAAAAGACTTTTAGATTAATTGTTGATTAAAAAATCATAAAAACCTATCTTCAAATTTATTTCTATCAATAATAAACTTTGAAATTTATACATTTTTTTTTTATAAACTATCTTTCTTTTCTAAAGTACAGCAATCGATAACCATCCAGCTATAAGAAAAATTCCACCATATGGTGTTACACGACGAAATTGAGTATCATTTCGTATTGCATGATAATAAATAGGACCACAAAAAAGTGTAAGTCCACTAATAAATAAACATCCTGTAATCATTGGTCGTGAGACAAATGGTAGAGCAAGTAAAGCCACTGTATGAAGTAAATGATATGTTTGAGCCAATTGAAATAACTACAAATGATTAGATTAAATACAAAAAACAGAATATTAATTTTTTTTCACTAAACATACTCGTCGAAGTTCATCTGGAGTATTTTCTTTCATTATATGAGCTCCATAAACACCTAAACATATAGCCAGTATACCTGATAAACCAGCACAACGAATGAAATTTTTCATTGTTGGTGAAAGAGCTAAACCACGAATCATTAATTGATTTGATGTTGACGATGAATAGCGTGATATAATTCTAGAATTTTGTTTGATTTAAATCATATTATTAAATTTACAAAAGAAATCTTTTCGATTTCTTAGATTTTATTTTTTTAATAAAATTTTTAATACACACCCAAGTATTTTAAAAAAACTCTTAATCCATCGAGTAAGATCTCGAATAAATAATAAATACATAAATTCAAATTAAAAAGAAAAACAAAAAAATATCTGCAAAAATAATTTAAAACAAAATATGTTTCTTTAATCAATAAAATTTAAAAAAAAAATCTTTTTTGCTTATTATAAAAAAATAAATATAGAAAATGAAAGAAATCTGATTATTCACGTCGGGAAGCTTTCCATTGTTCAATTGTTTCTTTTAATTCATTTTGTGGTATGACATCTTGCATACGTAATGGATTTCGATTAAATGGATCAGTTTGATCACTATATTAAATAATATAAAAATATAACTGATGGCTTATAAAAAACGAGACACTTTTCTTAAGTAATGCAAACATAGTTTAGGGACTTCATTCTTAGTTCATTCGATAGAGAAATTTCCCCTCTACGAAACGATGTAAGTTGTGAAATTAATATAGTTTCTTCTTTTACAAAAAAAGAAAACATGAAAAGTGAAGATATGCAAAATGTTGTACTTCGATTACGTGAACAAGAACTAAATGACCGACGGATTTCGAAACAACTTGCAGATAAAATTGGGAAATCAACAGTCTACAGATGAATCAAAATGTTTAAAGAATCAGGTGCAATACATTTAGAAACAAGTATAGATCGAAACTGAACAAAAAGATTGATTCATCGGGTGAATCACCATCTTCTTCACACGAAAAAGGAAAAAAATCGACTAGACAACCATCCATATTACACGTTTGTTTGTACTCTGACCAGTATACCGCAGTATTCTGAAGAACCAGCAGCAGCGCTTACAACTTTCGGTTTCAACTGTAAATGATTGCAGAGAGTGTTTTCTACCTACATTCGAATTCTTTCTCAAAAAGAATTCAAATTAATCGAGAACAAAACAGTTTCAGAATATATTTTACTAATAAAAATGTTGTCCAGCGTCATCTATAATAAAAATTTATCTCATAACTGGGGCTGATTTAGGCTCGGTAGCTAGTACACATGGCTCAGACACATCAACACTATCAATATGAATCGTCAATGGCTCATTTCTGTCAGTTTTAATAGACTTCAAAAGTATTCACTCATTTCGATGCAAGACTTTCAAGAAAAAAACCCATCAGTATAGCTACGGTGGTTGTCACATCGAGCGAGGCACAATTAATCATCAACCTTATATTGATGAAATATTGCCAATTGTATGGCAAGATGTAGCACGGTCACACACTGATCATCACACTCAAACATGGTGTGAACATTATTTTTGGTCGACATCATGATGGTCCGCCTAACATCCTCAATCTTAATTCCCTCGACTGCTCAATCTAGACAAAGTAACTAATAAAAAATTTTAATGGATCAATTTCATGCTGATGAAAAAGAAATTCGACTTGATATTGTTTGTTGCAGTATTGATTGTTCGACTAAAATAGTTTTAAGAATGTAATCTCTGAAGTATGTCTGCGTTAGTCAAAACAAAGAAATAAAAGTGTCGCAATCTTTATGAGTCACTCATTAATTTGCAGTGAAAACTAAATCTTCATTTCTAACCTAAGAAGATGTCGTGCAATAGTTGTACGATCAAGTATTTTTCGAGAACTTGGCAACATAACAGGATCGCTCATTAATATACTTGTAATCGGATCGAGATATTCATCAGGTGCATCATCATATGCAGCATCTTCTTGTTTTTGTTCAACAGCAATTTTCTAGAAAGAAAAACAAACAAAATCAGTGATAGAATAAAATAAAGGAAAAGAATGTTACTTTAATACGTTCACCAAGTTCTAAAAATTCATCAATTCTTTCAGATGGATATTTAATCCGTTGAAGTACTTCGACAGCTTGTGGAAAAAGTTGTTCATTATATGACCTTTAAGATAAAACAATATCTATTTTTGTTTTTTAGAAATATGTTTTTGTTTATTCTTACATTCCATCATTTGAAACGGCAGCACAAAACTGATTATATTGAGAAAAATTTAAATAAAGATCTGTCACTTTAGCCACAAGTTTTGGAGGATCAAATAGATATTCATTTAAATCACGTACTTTTAAATTCCGTCGTTTAGGTCCAACCTGTATATTAGTAAAATTATTATAAGAAAAAACAAAAAACAAAAAATAATTATGACGAACTAGATGTTGTAAGAAATAATTAAGCATTGAAGCAAGTCGTTCACAAATAGCTGGATGACAAAATATAGATTTGATTTCTTGTGTTATCATATCAAGAATGATAAGCTAGAAAAGTAAAATTTATTCAATTTTGATTCATAAAAATGAATTCTTCAACAGTCATTCTTTCTGTTTGTTTTTCTCTTATGAAAAATAAATACAATAATAACTAACAAAGAAACAATCGATTTTATTGACCTCAAAGCATATGGATTTCTTGAGTTTTACATAGAAAAGATTTTCCATTAAAAGAAAACATCATAGTTATAAAAAATTTATTTTCAATCACGACAATAGTTTTTCGATCGATAAAAAAATTATTTACGAAAAGTTTTTCATACATAGAAAATCTATTAATTTTAATGATTCTGAGAAACAAAATCTAAAATCCTAGAGCAGTGAAGGAAGAACTCGACAGTAAAATTTTTCTTTCTAGATATTAACCGTTTTAAGACCCATGATATTCATATAACGTGCTATTCGACCAGTACGTTGAAATGTATTTTCAAGTTCTTGTCGTTGTGTTTCAGGCATTTCATTCCATTCACCACGTTCTTTTGCTTCTTGATCTGCTCGTAATCTTGCCATATGCTAAATAAATAAACAAAAGAAAAAATTCTTCTTTTTTTAATTTTGTTTTGATATGTACTGTCAATGCTTCATCCAATAAAAAATTTGCATCATTCATAAGTAAATTAATAAAACGTAAGAAAAGTGGAGCTTCAGCATCATCTATATGTCGTTTAGCATATGAAGCAAGTTTCTACAAAAGAAAAAAAAAATTATTTAACTTTAAAAAAATTAATTAATACAACTTTAATTTGTGTTCGATGTTTATCAAATTTCCAAAGATATTCAAGTATATCATACATTGGACGACGATAACTAAATTTTTGTTCAAATGCAACTGCTTGTCCAGTTAATTCAATTGATACAAATACATCAAGAAGTACACGTGGTAAATGTTCAATTAATGGATATTCTTGAAAAATTCTTTCAGTATATGAACTAATAACAAAATACAAATAAATTTATTAATAATCAAAAAAAAACAAACATATGAATTAACTTATTTAGTGTTCGACTACTATTTTCTTGTTCATTGGGTAAAATAGTTTCGAGTACTTCAGCTAATGTTGCACGTAAATGAGGATTACGTAAACGATTCATATCACCCATAAATACAAGTATAAGATTAATATATTCATTTATTGATGATTCTATTGACTTGAGAAAACAAAAAAAAAAAAAGAATTAAAAAGTTTGTAGTTTTTAGTTTTGTATTCTTAGAAATCTTACTTGAAATAATTGTGTATTATATCGACCAAGAAACTTTAGATAATCAATTATATTTTCCATAATAAATTCTGGAATATAACTTAATTGTCGATTAGGTTCAGATATTAATGGTAATTTCTTAAGAATATTCATTTGTTCTTCTCCATCTAATTTCTGATTATGATTAGAAGAAGATGATGCAAGATGTACAAGCCATGAACATGTAGCTGTAAATAAGGCATTTGATAATTCTAATAAATAAGGTTCATTGAGCACAGCTTTTATATTTAAAAATGCAGTAAGACCTATAGATGAAAATAACACAACCATAAGAATACAAAGTTATGAATCAAATGCAAGACATTCGTTAACTTAAATATTGATTCTTAGAAGCAGTATTTTTAGAATTCGATATTTTGACATATATTTCCATTCAAAAATTTAATACTACAGTTCTTTTTGATTTAGTAGGATACTTTCGTCGATCGATTTCTTTGTCTTTTTTATTTAACATCAATTCAAACTTCATACATCTTTACTACAAATCGGTGTGCTCAATAATTTTTTGTCATGGTCACGAAAATTCTATTGATTGTATTAGTGTGATCTGTTACAAAGCAACTAACCACACTGATGATATGCATGAAATCCTAAATTCATTATTCTTGATGGTAGATCATTTGAGAGTAGGAATGCAACAGTGATGGTGCACCATCCAGCAGGCTTACATGAAACTTAGCATTGGTCTAAATATGTGTGTATAAACTAAAACGGTGAATGCATAATAAAACTATGTTGGATTTGGATTGATTTCAGTTTTTCCGGTTGGTGGGGACCATTTCTAGAAACTAGATGAATTTTATAAAAATAGACTCAAGATTTTCGGGATCCAGGAATTCGAATCTATATGAGGTTTATTGAAATTCTCGAGTTCAATTTTCTCGTTCGAGAAAAGCTTAGCTCTCACGGATTAGTCATGTTTTATAACATTCAGCTATTTTCTTGAGAAAAATTTCTTCCGACTGAAAAAACCGAAATGAATCTAAGATCACCCATCGTAGTTTTAACCATCGTCACCGTTATTGTATGCATGCTCTACCTAAAACAAGCGTACCGGTGATTATCCTCATCGTTTCATCCCTATTTGAGGGTAATCATGAGCGGAACCAAGAACATTTTTCTCACATATATTTGAGAGTGTCAACAGGCCAGCCTCTATGAATTTCTTGCAAAGCGTTTTTGCTATTGATCGCACTCTATTCGAATTATGTGAAACAACAAAAGATCTACTATTCAGAGCGAATATATATCAGATGGGATGATTAGACAAGTAGGAAAAAATTCGAATCTAAAGTTAAACATTCATACAAAGTTATATGAGTTCTAGAAAATCAGAAAGAAAAATAGTCATCATATAACTACATGATTGTGACTAGACTTTGATCACGCTGATTTTTAAATCTTACACATAACATATTGAATTACTTTTCTTATGTAATCGATATTTCCTAGAATTAAATGAATATCTTTATGTTTTACCGTTTTCCATTGTTTCTCCTAATTGTATAGAATTTTCATGATTCAGTCCATCTAATTTAACAGCATTATTATAAGCATCTCGTATACGTGTTAATTCTTCACCAACCTAAATAAATATTATTGTTTAATTATTATTGATTTATTTTTTCTTTTAAAAACAAACTTTGACTAATATTCGATGGAGTCTATGTATTGAAATTGAATAACTAAAATGTGACATAAAAAATATTTCGGTAATAAAATTAAATGTTATTGGTGGATTCTTTTCATCTTCAGTTTCGTCTTGACGATTAATCAATGGTGTTTCTTTATATAAATCTACAAAAGAAAAAGAGATTTGATTAAATATTTTTGTTTTTATTTTTCAGATAATAAATAATTACCTTTTAAATGAACATTATCATTTTGAGTAATAGCATAAAGAGGATTTATTTTTAATAATCTTGATGAATAAGGTTCAGCAAATGGTTTTGCAAGATTAAGTAAAATAACATTTAAATTAAGTAAAAAACCATCACTAACAAATAAAAATGCTGCTAACGGATCATGAGATGACCATTCTTTATTTTTTCCTGAAGAAAAAAAGAAAAATCAATTGTAAATAAATTATTCAACGAAATTTATTTACCTTGATTTTCATCGAAACAATCACCAATCCATTGTAAAACATCATTTCGTGCATCAGCATTTTTAACAAAAGCTTTAAATAATTGTGATAAATTATCTTGATATGTTTTCATTGGCTTAATAGAAAAAAAAAATAACAATAATTTTTTTTTCAATAAACAAAAATCATGTGTTTAGACTTGATATTTACTTGCCACATTGTTGTAGCAGTTATTTCAATATCACGTTCACTCATTAATTTAGGTTTATTAAAAAATAAAAAAGGTTTTCCAGGTATTGAAGGTAAACATGATTTTGATAGAAGACTACCGATTAATGTATCTTGAAATGCTCTACCACTTGTTGTTGATATATGAGCATTTATTGACGAACGATTAGACAACGTCTTTGGATGAGATAGTCGAAAGATCATCTAAACAAAGAAAAACTTTTATAGGACCTTGCGGGATTTAGTGACCTATATTAAATTAGGATATCGTATATGTGGTTTTGTAGAGCGATTTGCGACGCATCGAATGGTACAACAATCAAGTTTTAATCAAATTGTGATGTTCTCAGAGTCCATATATTAGTTATAATCCTTGAGAAATATATATGGTACTCGTAGACATTGTGGTCTCTACGATGTTAAAGTGGTGATGGCTGAGTGGCTTTGTTGTTCAGCATACATTCACAAGGTACTGTAAGTAAAATTTAGGATCACCAGCAATTGAATGACCATGGGTAAGTTATTAACGACCGTTTGTCTCGGATCACTAGTCCGATAGCATGCTAACCGCGTTGTAACATGCACTTGCTCTTATGATTAGTTAATGAGTACAGAGAGTTCAAGCAATTAAGCACAAGAACTCTACGTGAGACCGACTTTCTATCAAGAACTACAGATAATTATAGGTGTGGAGAAGATATTGGGTTGTTGAGTTTGCCGTTAGGCAGTACCCTATACCATAAAGTCGCTCAAAGACAGGATTTTCTTCTTTCTCTGAAATGTTCTAAGATAGACTTATGCAAATTTTGTTGCTAAAATCAATTCGATACAGTTATAGATGCTCTTCAACTTTCTATAGTCAATAGTTTTTATCGTTAGTTTCTTGTTTTAGGTCAAAGTTATTTCTTGTCTATATGATATTTCAATGTGTTCAACTCTGTCCCACAAAACAAGTGAGTATCAACGTAAAACTTTTTCAAAAATTGAACACTATCGAGTTTCATATGCTTCATACATAACGTTTTTCGAAATAGCAGGGATTCATTGTCAACTTGCAAGATTGTCTCCTAGAATAGCCTACTTTCCTATATGAAGGAGTCAGTATATGGATCTTCAAGACATCAAAGTTTGAGAAAAACTTGATTTTTTTGTAAACCATTTGATATAGCACAAATTGTTCTACAAAACCACATATATGACATCCTAGTTCAACATAGGTCATCAAATGCGACAAGATTCTCTAAATTAAAATAAAACTATTTTTTCATGTACTTGAACAAGTATTGACCATTGTGATAAATGAGTTAATACCGAAATATAAGAAATTATTTCATTAGAAAAATACTCCAATGGTTGAATAGCTTTATACATATAATGAAGAACACTTCTATAAAGATTTTCGATTTCATTAGTTATCGATGATAAAAGTTCATTATTAATATAATCAATATATTCACATAATAATGAATTATCTAAATAAATATGTAAACTTTTCTTCATAAAAAGAAAATATAAATTTATTTATTTATTTTTTTTACCATTGGATTCAATTAGTAACTCTATCCATTGTTTAGATAAATCTTGATCATCATACATACTTGGTAATGCTATTGCTGTTTTACTATGATCGATAAATAATTTTTGAATATCATCTAATATTAATTGAAAATAATCCTAAATAGACATCTTTTTTTTTTTTTCTCTTAATTTAATCCATAGATAGATGAAAATCTTACTCGTTGTCGTAATAATCTTTGATAACATCCAGATAAATAATGTAAACAACGATTTTCAGTAATAATCTCATGTGATATTGATGATCTTTTTGTAGTTGATGTTATCAATTGACTTGAGGGATCAGACATACGAAGACGTTCAAATAATGCTTGATCAACTCGATTTTTATCCCAATTTTTAACATGTAATGATGCTAATTCAGTTAAATATATTCTTGATGATGAAGAAGTGAACGGTTCTTCAGTAATTGTACATAATAGAACAAGTTCAAGAATGTCTTTATAGAGATTGGAATATAATGATGAAGTAGTTTCCGAATTAACTAAAGAGAAATTTGAACTAAGATATGATTCATATGAAAAATATTTGTTTTTACTTACGATCGACTGTCCTTATGATTGATTTCGAAGAAGACGATTTTGAAGATGATTTAGACATTATTGTGAAATCAATTTGATATCATTTTTATAAAAACCTTAGTGTGAAATGTAAATGAAGAGGATAACGACATACGAGGAAGTGAATGACTAAACGAAAACAGAACAAGGTTTCATTCGTTTGCAGGTATTTTGAATGAAAAAAAGGATTTGACAGAAAAGATGTCACTAGAGATTTAAATAAAAACCACGAATAGAGAAAGTTTATTGTTATATAAAACAGGAAAGTCGAATTCTAAGAAAGTTCTTACAACGAAGTGTATAAAATCTATATACACTTCGTACTTCACCGTATACTCCAAACTACGATGATTTACGGTCGTTTTCAAGCATGTTTGCTTGACCTTCGTTTTAACGATCAAATTGTAGGCACGCGCACATTGCCTATCCATTCAAAACAGCTATTTTTCGCCATTTTAGAAATCCGAAATTATTAATAATCTCATTATGTTATAAGTAATCTAAAATTGATCATCACACAATTTATTATCATTTAGACTGATTAAAGTATCTAAAATAATCAGTATAGCAGTTGACTTGTATGTTTAAACTTGATTCGATGGATTGCTTAATTGATGCAAAGATATGCATATACATTAGTACCAAATTATATGAATGCGAAAAATATCGATCTAAGGGTTACTGAAAGCTATCATGCATACATAAAAAGAAAACTGAGTCACTCAATTCAGTTTTGTATGCTTGGATTGGTTTTTTTCTTGTTGTTATATAAAGACGATTAGAACTGAATAATGTGCAACATTCTTATTCCAGTGAACGTATCCGTTTGAACTTGCGCTGGATTTTCACGAACACCTTGATGAGACTAGAAAAAGTCTAGAAGGATTTATCTCCACGAGCCTTTGAAGCCGAATTATGACTATTTTACTAAATTTTCAACTTACGAAAAAACCTCTTCAGTTGCCTCCTTCCAATTTCAATGGTATTTTGCCTATAGATTCTGGAGCCCTCAAGTACTTGAAAAACTCGTACTATCAAATTTTCATCTGAAATTTTTCGCATATAGAGAAGTCAACTAGACTAACATCCATTAAAAAAATTCAGAAGTTTTCAACAAAGTCTCTTCGAAATATGAGGCTTTCAAGATATGAACTCTTTTTCATGAATAGTCTATATATCGTGCATTTTTTTTTGAAACTTTCATATCTTGAAGAGATTTTGTTCAAAAGTTCTGAACTTTTTATGATAGTTAGTCTAGTTGAGTTCTCTATATTTGCAAAGTTTCCCGAAAACTTGAGGCCTCCAGAAAAAAATTTGATAGCTTAGTCAACTATTAATAGAAACCTAAATCCTTTTAAGATTTTTACTAAAACACTAAGTAGTATCTATAGACAAAAAGTTATTGAAATTGGAAGGAGTCAGCTGAAGAGTTTCTCTCGTTAGTTTTAAGCAATTCATTAAAAAAGCTAAGTAATGAAATTTTGACTTAAAATTTTGCCTGTAGATAGATCTAATGATTCATAGAATATTCTGAAAATTTCAGCTATTAAAGAATACTCCTTTGTTGAGATATTGAATTTTCAAGTAAACTCGATTTTTATATTATGCCTATGACAAGTGAATATTTTTTGCAAATTCAATGTCTCAACAAAAGAACATTTTTTTCAACTGAAACTTCCAAGATATTCAATGTGTTGTCATCCGACTTATTTATCGAGCAGAATTTCATGTCAAAATTTTGTACTTTGATTTTTCAGTGTATACCTAAAACTTAGTGGAAAATTCATCAAAAATGATCATAACTCAGTTTCAAAAACCCATGGCGATATTGTAGGCATAATATAAGGTCAAATGACGAGTGATTCTCTCGCGAGTTATCTTCTGTATTTTGACCATTCCATAAGGTTTTTTCTATGTATCAGATATTGCGTACTCGGTCGAAACAAAAATAACAAATTGAATACAATTATAATTGTATTGTTTGTGTATTCCTTTCACAGTTCTGCATCGGTCAGTGTTTGAAATAAAGTTGTAATTTAGATGTACAAAATTACACGAAAAAGAGAAAAAAAACGAATTAATTAAGTAAACGATTTACACCAAAAAGTCTCCATGCTGATGATGATGAATCAATAGTAGGTTGTTGTTGTTGATGTGGTCTACGCCAATTATTATTTGTTTTAATTAATGATGGAAATGTATAGATTGAAGTAAGTGGTTCAGGTTCTGATGCTTTATTTATTGATGATAATGATGATTGATAACCTTTATATGTATATTTTTGTTGTGGATTTGATATTGATTGTTTATTTGTAGAAATGACTGGATTTGTATTATAACGTTGAAGACTTGGAAAAGGACTAGAAGAAAAGAATTAATTGAAATAAATAAATAATAAAAAATTTACTTGTTTTCATTGAATAATTCCGTATGTGTTCGATGAATATACGGTGCTGCTGAATGAGTAATTTCATCTTAAATCAAAAATATAAATAAAAGTAGCAATAGAATTTTTCTTTTATATACTAGTTTTAGTTGGTTCACGTAATAAAGAATTTTGATTATAATGCTGACCATATGACGTTGTAAAAGCTGAGAAAGGTTTTCGTTCATTATTAACCGATGAATTTCTATTTGAATTGAATAGTAAAAAATTTCCTTTGTTTTTTTTAAATATCCAATTTAAAATTCTTACCCAATATTTGTAACTTGTCGTCGATTATTAAATAATTCATTTTCATCAGATAATGTTCGGAATCTATTATTATGATTACTTTCATTTTGTTCTGTTAATGGTCGACGATTTTGTTGCTGTTGTGGTTTTTCCGATGATAATAACCAATGTGTTGTTTCTTGACGTCGAAAAAGATCATTTGGTAAACTTATATCATGACGTTGTTTTGATGCTGATAATTTTCGATTTTGAGAAACTGAGAACAAAAAAAAAAATTTGGAAAAGAAAAATTTTTTTTCTTTATTCTTTTTCTTACCAGGTGATCGATTAAAAAATGCATTGTAAACAACAAAGTTATTAACTTGACGAATTGGTGCTGATAAATTATAATGTTTTTGAAGAAACCCAAGACATTTATTTGATGGACGATCAATAGCTAAGTCATATGCATTACATTTTTCAAACTAAATAGCAAAACAAAATTGAATAATAAAATATTTCAATAAATTTACTTCAAGCATAGCTTCAAATAATTTTTTTCCATATCCTGACCGTTGTTTACTTTCATGAACAAAAAAATCTAATACACATAATGGAGTTCGTTCATGTACTTGACCATGTGAATCATAAATAAATAAATGTTTTGCACCGACTTTTAATAAACCAATAACAGAACCTAAGTTACTGAAAAAAAAACCAAGAGATTAAATATCTTCGAATAGAAATGTTCATACTGATTATCACTTGAATTCTTGACAAGATATAAACGATGATCAGATATACGAAATTTACGTGCTGTAGTAACCGGACCAGATAATCCTTGTGCCTGAATAAGAATAATAAAAGTCAAAATTGAAACTATTTGATAAAATGTTGTTTTATTTTTATAAAAATTTACTTTATATGAAGCTTCACCGACGACATCAATAATAGATGTCAGTTTCTCTGAAGCTCTAGAAAAATACAATAAATAACATAATCGAAGATAAAAAAAAGACAATACAAACAATATTCTAGCTGTTTGTCCATGATTAAGTATTCGATAATCTCCATTAATTATAGTTATTTCATGAGGTAATACAACATTAATATCAAATGGAAATTCCATCGTTTGAGTTCTTGTTTTTCTTTCTTCTGGTAAAGTTTACAATACCTCAACAACTGTTGCCATTGCATTTGTCGTTTCTCTGAGTAACAACCTCTTCTTTCCTTCATTCAAATGAAATATGAGACTATCAAACAAATAATAGAATTTATTAATATGATCATATAACATAGACAATTTATTAAAATTTTTACTGCATGACGAATTTATCACGATTTATAGAAAAAGATCCATAGTTTATCAACAGAAGAAAAAAAATATTTTCAATAGGGAAAACGGACAGTTGCTCGTTATGCAAACTTCTAAAGTAATTTTGAATACAATAAATTAATTCCTTATGAGAGAATGATTTTCATCATAAATTGATTCATTTAATTGTTCTAATATAAATGATAAATTGTATTCAACGAAATATTTATATATAAGCCACACAGACTAACAGAATGACCTCACAAAAAAGTAATTAAATTGGAAGCAAACGGTTTAGAAACAAAGTATTTTTGACTTTTTTCCTTAACGGTAATACGTAGAATCAATTAGAAAAAAGATTTGATTAGCTGAAATGATTTTTTTATAGGTAGATGTATTTGTCAAATTTTCATTAACATGTTTAGACGAAACGTTTCTGGAAAACTACGACTCTCCAAAACCAGTTTTCTGGATTCTATAAAAAAACATTTTGATGTCCACAAACTCTCCACGATCTATCTTTAGCGAACTGCATTCATTCTGAAAAAAGTCCCAACGTGTAAAACACAGGAAACTCATATAAATGTTCATAGAAACAACAGAAAATAGCCTTTGAGGCTCAGCGCAAAATGATTATCGTTTGCTAAAGATAAATCGTGGAGAGCTCAGGAACATCAAAATGTTTTCTCTATTAGATGAACTTATTTTCAACACATTTTCGATAGAATCCAGATAACTAGTTTTTGGAATTTTGGTCTTCCAGAGATCTTTCATCCAAACCACTGCTACTACTAAGGAAAAAAGTCAACAATACTTCGTTTCTAAACATCCAGCCTCCACATTATGTCGATTACTATACAAAAGCAAACTAGAAAAGCGCTATTATTAATACACAACGAGTATTCTTATATAATTGATCGGAGACGTGTATATTCTAGAAAATATGCATGTCGCGTACGATTAGAACGTGAGTGTTAGTGAAGAGAAGATTCATACTCACATCCTTCGTGAGCAACTGCCCTTGTAGATCCTTTAATAGAGCACAGAAACAAAATTTACATAATAAGTAGGATAAGACAGATTTTGAAATTGTTGTTTGTTTTTTTAACAAGTATTCATCATTGATAAAAATTGATTCATATTTGTCTGATGTGTTTCATCGTTTTGAACTTCATCGATTAAACTATTAGTTGCTTTTAATAAATCGAACGTGAATGTATCCTAAAAGACCTAAAAATATCAATAATAATATGTCAAGAGTATTTCAAATTACCGGTAGATTTTGTTCTAAGATAAGATCTTCTTCAGGATAAATTACATCTACTTTTGATAATATTCCATCGTTGGCAAGTGTCGAATGCTAAAAGTTACACAACTTACATGTAAAATATTTTCTGATTATATCACAAATAGAAATTATAGAATTTGGACCATTTGACAAAGAACAGAATGAGGCCAGAATTTTAAAAGAAGTCTTAGAGATATTCTTGCTAACGATGATCAATTTGATTTTATTTTTGGTTCATCTTTGAGTCCATAGAAGAGATATTCATGGCAATGCTATCATTGTCACTTCTTTTTTAAAACTATCGTGACGCATTAGCCTTGTCTTTTCTAGAATCGCGGTGGATTTTTACTCACGATGGGCATCTATAGTTCTTAGTCACAAATGATATTCTCTGTTCTTTTTTCAATTTCTATTTCCTCATTTAAAGATTGATTTGAAAAAACAAGCAAACACAAAATGAGATGGCGAATGAAGAAAGATAGGGAAATAAGAATCAAGCGATGTTTATTTTATAACTTTCGAGTTATTGAATGGAGTTATTTGTGAACTATCTTGAAATGAAACTAGACCAAGTTCTATAGCTTGTGTTAATAAATAACATTTTCTTGTTTTTTTATGTCGAATATATCCATCTGATGTTAATTGACATTCATCAATAATCTTTACTGTATTTATAAATTCATTTAAATTATTAACAATGGTTTTTAATAATGAAAATAATATATCATAATCAAAATCATATTTTTCATTTATATTTATTATTTGTTTAGGAAATTCTTGTTCAATTATATTTGTACGTAATTCACCAATAATTAATCCACAATAAAAAGCTTCATGTATTGACATTGATATATTTGAACATGAATAAATAAATAATTCTATATCAAGATAATTATTATCAATAGCTTGTCGAAATGTAATCATACATTTATTAATACTATCATAAACTTGATGAATTAAAAGATTTGTTATAATTGGATAATGTTTTGAACGATATTCTATTTCCATTTCTTCATAATCAATTTCATCATTGATTATAAATTCTATTAAACCTTTACTTGCTGCTATATTCTAAAATAAATTTAAAAAATAATCAGAAGAAAATATTTTTAAGAGACATACGAGTGGAATTAAATTACCGTAACTAAAATGAAAAGAATTTTGAATATGCTAAATGAAATTAACAAATTTATTTTACCGATTTCGATAATATCCATTTGAAAGAATTTTCAATCTATTTGCAAGTTGTACATTGATAAATGATTGAGTATAAGGATTAAGTACATTCTTTATTTGTAATTGTTGTGATAAACTTCGATTAAATTTAACTAATTTTTCTGCATTATCAAATAGATTATTCATCTCGTTTTTGATTTGACATCTAAGTAGTAAGATTTTTGAATCGATTCGTTTTTCATTATCCGAAGTTGCATTCTCCATATGTCTTCGTTGAGTAATTGCACTCAGGTACGAGCACTTTACCACTCAAATGGTGACGCTTTAATTTAACTTCACCGCTCATATAATTCAAGCCGGACAAAAACCACGGGTACATCGCCAATCAACCGGTTGTAGTTCAATACTTAAAGAGCCGGTTATCTTCTGATCATCATTCTACCATGGTATATCAATAGTTATTCTCTGACTGGCAATCTGCTACCGATAGTGCGACCGCAACATTGCTCTTACTCGTATGATTTAACATGAAGCAAAAAAAAGTTATTATCTTCTTCTTTTCGTTGTTACCAAATTCACTTTATCGGATAAACGAGAAGCTCAGTATATCCATTTATTTAAATGTTCGATACAAATGAAATAGATATACGATAGCTAAAAGCAGAGAATAGGACGAAGACCTGTAAAATTAAAATAACACCGAAGAACAAGTAAAAAAAAAGAATATAAGACATTGACTTATTTTTGTTTGAGCACTTATGGATTGATTTTAATGAATTAGATCTTCTTAGATGATTATATATAAGAAATTTTAGCGCAATATTAAATAAAGTCTAACAGTAGAATTGAGTAATCATTTATTAATCGTAATTTATCGACGCAATTCTAATAAACATATCTCAAGTCTACCTGTTGTATATAATGCTACCAATAATTAATGTTAGATTCATTTGTCACAATTCATCTACAAGATATTCTTTCAAGTACATTTGAAACATAGTGTCTATGGGACAAAGGAACTCATTTTCTAAATTTTTCTCATAGCTAATCTATGTCAAATGAGTTGAAAATATTATTGAATGAAATTCCATTAAATTAATATCATCATGAGTACTGTCCTAGAACCAGCCTAAAACCCAGTACCCGCTCCAGCTAGGAGCATTGATCCAGGGACCAGGCCCATGAAAAAATGTTGGTTTGGGTTTCGGCTAAGATACTATACTCGAACTCCACCCGATAATCAATAAGATCTCAATGTTTCAAAATATTTTTTACTTTTTCCATCTGCTAATTTATATAAAAGTATAGAAGGGAAAACCATCTCGATCATGATTGAGCAATTTATTGTACTTGAGAACAGGTCATAGAAGTGCAGAGCGATATTGTTTTATTAAAAGAATTCGTTTTTTAATTAGAATTTATCTATAGATGATGATAATGAATCATACGCAAAAGTGGCTGAATACATGGAGAAGAAAATGAATTATCAAGAAGATGAACATGTATTATCGTGATAGAAAAAAGCATTCATGTATGTATTTACAATTATAACGTTTGGCACTAACATTACGTTTCATCCCGGTGTCATCAGCAACAAGTAAATGTATACTTAGCGACATCGATCGAATTTTAGAAGCAGAAACACACCGAAGGAATCCTGATTCACTTGCTTGTTTAAGAAATTTGAGATGATTTCTTTTCTTTTTGCTGTTTATGAAAGAAACGAAATAGCACAATTTTTCATATATAATAAAAACTTGAAAAACCATTCGGTGACTGTGAAAGTAGTCGCCGATTGTCGATTAGCTCTGGTCGCATATGGGGTACAGCAATCCGAGTCCGGTTGTGAAAAGTCGTACCCCTGCTGTATACCAGCCATGAGCACTGATAGAAAGTGTTTGCAAGACTGATTAAAAAACAAACTTTTCATGATATGAGATTATTCATAGAATAGTGATATTAGATAGAACGGGGAATGTTAGATGGTACGTTGTCTTATAACATTCAGATTCGACTAGATTATTTAAGTCATTATCATTCATCAAAAAAGGAAAAAGAAACATCGCTCACTTTACTATTTATTTAGATCAATTTTAGTTATTTGAATATTGAATAAGTGAAAGATGTATGAACATAATATTATTGAAAATAATATAAATAATTCTAGTGAAAAAAAGTCAGACAGAAGAATATTATAGTAAATTCAGATTCTTAAGTAGTAGAATAACAAAAGAAAATAAATTATCGTACAAAGAATTGTTTAGATTTATTTATTTAGATATATTTGAAACATTGCTTAAACTGAAAATTACGATTCTTTTATCGTTTTAGTTCTTATAATAGTTTTAATTGTTGAAGTCATATTAACATTGATTGTATTTAATAAAGAAGAAATATTTCCTATTGAAGATTGTTTATTAAGAGTTTTATCAAGATTAACATCTAATTTCAAATAAGTTACAGTTAATGTTTGATGTATATCAATAATTCGTGTTAATGATTCAATTTGTGCATAACCATCAGTACGAAGACGAAGAGTTGACCATGTTAATAAACCAAAACGAGCATTATTTCGTGGACCACGTGGATGAGGTAATCCTATAAAGAAACAAATATTCAAAAAACAAAAGGATCTGAAGAATATTTTTTTAATTTTCTACCAGTATAAATAGCTAATTCATATATTGGTCTAACAATACACATTCGTTGTTGAATAAGTCTTAATGCTAAATCATCATCTTCTCCACCCCAACCCCAATATAAATTTGAAAATCCATTAAGTGTTTTATACATATCAAATGTTAATAAAAGAACACCACCAATTAAAAATTCATAATATCGAATATAACCTCGTTTATTATTAAGTTCTCGAACACGTGATGTTGTATGTTTCGGATATTTTGTTTCACATGTATAAAAATTTCCATCATCTTCAGGTATTAAATCAGCATCATGTAATATAAGACATGTTATATTTAAAGATTGTTTTTCAAGATAATTAATAGCAGTATTATATAATCGACCTTTATTAAAACGATGATCAAGTGGAGAAACCTTAAAAATACAACTAAAAAAGTTTTCAAAATGATATTATCTATTCATAAGATAGTAGTATCCATTGCTCTGATATTTTCTATTAATTTTACTAACGAGGGAGTCTCTTCAGAAGTTTTCTTCCAGTTTCAATAATTATATGTCTATAGATATTACATAGAATCCTAAAAGGATTTTAATTCCTATTGGGATTTGACTAAGCTATCGAATTGTTAATATGTCTATTCTCTAAACCTCAAACTATCAAAAAACTCGTATTTTCGAATTTTGATCTGAAACCTAGCTTATATAGAGTACTCAACTAGACTAACTTCCATAAAAAAAAAACTCAGAAGTTTTGAACAAAGTCTGTTCAAGATATGAGAGTTTCAAGACATAGACTTTTTCCATGAATAGTATATTCAACATGTATTTTTTGAAAGCTTCATATCTCGAAGAGACCGCGTTCAAAACTTTTGAAGTTTCCTTAAGAAAACTTGTCTAGTAGTGTTCTCTATATGCACAAAGTTTCAGATCGAAATTCGAAAATCCAAGCTTTCCGAAACCCTGAAATCTCTAGAAAATAGATATATGAAGAATTCGATAGCTTAGTCAACTTTCAATAGGAATGGAAATTCTTTTATGGTTCTGTGTAGTATTTATAGGCATACAACTATTAAAATTGGAAGAAGATATCTGAAGAGATTCCCTAGTAACTAAACTACTATTTACCTACTATGAAATATCGTATGATGCTTCTTTTTAATAAAATGACTACAAATAAAATATTAAGTTTTACTAATTCAACTCTAGACATGTGTGGGACCAACTATAGTTCTGATCTTGATCACCGAAACTACAAGAACAAAAGTTATTCCAATCAACACTTAAGACTAAAGCTAAATATTCTATAGTTTTAAGCGAATTATCTTATACATCCTATCATTCAGAACATAATTAAAGAGAGACGACCCAACAAAGTGCTAATCATCGATTAAATAAATTAAAAAACAACTATTGAAGATGTTGTTAGATGCGATACGAATAAACTATGGAAAAGTTTTCTCTAGATTGGGACCGAAAACAAAAAGGCATGATCCCGCACATCTCTATTAGTGGCGAAGCCAGAACACTAGTGCTACTCTTGTACTTTTTTTGAGAGAAGAGCAGTGGCACCCTCGCTACGTGCATTGTTGTGATCATAGATACATGGTATGAATAGAGTAGCAGTACTCTCCACTATCCTTTCCAGAACAATAAACGAGTTAATGTTCTAGTTTCACCGTTAGCTAGTTTCCTGATGATTTCTATTGTGGATAATACAGCACATGTAGCGAGAGTGCCACCTGCCACTCACTTCTCTTCTCAAAGAAAACAATAGGGGTGCTGGTATTCTGGCCCCGCCACTAATTCCAATTCAATGCAAGAAGAGGAGAATAATCATGATAATGAAAATCAAACATCAGTTCAAACAGTACTTCCCAAGTAAGCAAAACGTAAGTGAGGACATCCAACAAGATTAGTCTAAAATGTTCACACTACCTGGCAGGTTTAATCTAAAACGTCTTACATGCCTGCCAGGACCATTGGTTCTGTCCAGACTAGTCAGCAGAACAGAAGTGAGGACAAAATGAGACAAACGGTGGATTCAAACATTTGATCCGACAATATTCGATATCTGATGAGCCTTCTGATGACAAACTACCATTTAAGGGCAGACAGTTGTTATTTTAAACTGTCTCAATAGCAGAGTGGCGCTTGTTCGTTCGATATGTAACTGAAACTAACCGAAGAAAAGCAAGTTGTCTAATTTGAAGTGTTGTCAACATATTTAACGAATCTATATTTTTTATATATTTCTTGATATTCAATATATAACTTTGAAACTTTGTTTGCTTCATATCAAAGAGTTTATCGAGTACCTCTCAAGAGAGTAAATATTTGTACCTTTTTATACTAAAAGTATAAAATTATATTGAAGCACAACAACGTAAATGAAAATACAAAGTATTCTAATTACTTCTCAACGACAATTGTCTATTAATGTGCTTTAAAATTTATTAGATTGTAAAGTAATTTAGAAATAATTTATTTTAAAAATAATTCAGATATCTTTATGGGATAATTTCATTTTAGTTTAAATATGGATTTTGATGATTTAAATTTAATAAGATGTAAATTACATAATTTCAGTGTATTTTTTTAGTTTGAATTGAGAAAATTTAAAATTGAAATAAACCTTAATCATGATTTGATTATTTTTGTGTTTAGCTTTTTGTTTTCAATATATAATAATTTTTCTTGATGTCTGTCAGCAATGCAAAAAAGATTTTGGGGAAAGTAACTATTAATTCATTATATGCATGATCGCATCGAATCGAATCTTTTTCCTTATAATGGGTAGACTAGAATAAGTGACCGTATTTTGTATTTTATCTTTTCATTATCGAATAGGTTTTATTTAAAAAATAAAATATACTAAAAGATGCAGCGTGAAAAGCTCTACAATATAAAATTTATCTTAGCTATGCATGTTTAGTTTTCAAAATAGACAATTCTGTGTAATCAAATTTTGATTCTGTAAAAAATTTAGTTTTTTGGTACTGGATGAATTACTTTTTTTATTTTTTCGATTAATGAGTCATATCGGAGGGCATAATCGATGATCAATTCTAGTCGAATTGATATGTATTTCGATTATATTTTTTTTTTCCTTCACTCTGATGTTATTTGTCAGAGGGGCAGACGAAATTCATAATAACAAATCACATCTGTATAAGTCTGTTAGTTAATAAAAACAAATGAAATCTGAAAACCTACGCAAAAAATACTTATGCGAATGAGTGATGACAGCATGATATCGCTTCAAACTGCTAAGCAATTACGGAACATTATCAATGGAATAAATTAAAAATACTGTGATTTATTAATTGGTCAAATAAGAAACGGAATTTATCGTGCGCCAACAAGAGATCTTGTTCGCAGCGTCAAAAAAGGATCACACAGAATTTTGTCTATTTTAAAAACCAAAGATGCATACATTAAATAAACTTTGTATTGTAGATTGTAGGGCTTTTCACACAGCATCTTCTCGTATATTTTTTTTTTTTTTAATAAAACGTATTAGATAGTGAAAAAATAAAGCATAGAACGCAGCCATTTATTCGTGATCCACCTGTTACTTCTATCTTTTAAACTAGTCCCGCGTTTGGTCTGCATATAAGACTACAATTCGTTGTATGCCGTGCTGTGGACGCTTTTCTTCCGTTATTTGAAACCACTTTTAGATAGGCGTCAAAATGGTATCACGTGGTTAGTCTTTTTCTCAAAAAGATTAGACATAACAAACAGAATGATGGTCGCTAGTTAAGCAACCAGGACCTGAGCTGTGGACTACAAGTGATGTCAGACTGGTCATGCACTAGAAACATTTTAGAAAACGACTAGACAAGATATGCTGTCATAACTAGAAAGATGACTAATCCCTTTACATATCCTTTACCCGTCCGGATTAGAAGTGGAGTTTACATGAATAAATCAAAATATATTCAAATACTTGTTTGTATTATTCAAGCGTAAACATTTGGATTTTTCTAATGAATTAGATAAATGTATGCAATGATTATAATTTAATAAGATTATTTATAGTGAAAAATATCTTTTGCAAATATTTAAAAAATCGAAAATATTTACTGCAACATAATTAATTAGTCTGAGAAAAGCTACTCAATTTACTAATTATTTGTTAATACATTCAAATGAATGAAGCAAAAAATATACAATCAGAATAAAAATACACATTAATTTTATTTCACATATGTGCAAAGTCAGTCAAAACAGCAGAACATGACAATCTTCAATTTCACTTTGATTATTTATGAAGCACGATCTAAAATAAGTATTGAAGCAGAGAGAGTAAAAATCTGAATCTCACACAGACGTGACAGACATTGTGGATATACGATCAAAGATATATATCAATAACATCTCATTATAATATATGAACTCCTTCCTTATTGTAGTTCTGATGGACTAAATAAAAGGATGGTGAAGAAATATGTCCGAAAATAGAGAGAATAAAATCATCTCCTTATGATTATCAACAGCAGTTACATTGTGTTTATACATTTTAATCATGCAGGAATTGTGCGAATAGTTCTTTTCTTTTTTATTGGATAAATTCTTTTGTGATGTGTATATGTAAAGATATTGGTTCCTTCTTCTAACAACTAATTGAAGTTAATTACTTAATTAAATATAATTAGCAAATAACACTCTAACATTATGATAAAATGTTCAATAAGATCCGACTAAGAAAAATTGTCCTACTAAAACTAATTTTTACAGAGATCTGCTTATGTTCAAGAGCGAAACTTTTGTTTTGCTATCATCACAAGATAATTAAGATAATAATAACTTGACAAAACAAAATTCTATAGAGATGAGTTTTTCAGATTATCCCAGATTAACTCAACATAAATTTGATATATAAAAACTAACTAAAACAAAACTCAAAATCCAAAGACATACACATTTTTATTTGAAGAAATTACATCGCTAAAAAATGAAATTGTCTAGATATGTATGTTTTAAATTCATAATAGAATCACGAACTCTTCTCTAAACTATACTGAAGAACAAAAAAAAACTCGTTATTGCTGATTATTGAAATTAAATCTATTGTTTTCGATTTGTTATTTTTTTACCTGTTCGATAAGTATTATAGTATATGTAAGTTGTTGTCGTCTAGCAAATGCATGCATATTAAACAAAAATGTTTTAGCATTATATTCTCGATTTTGTAATGGAACTAATATAGCTGTACGTTGAATTGATGTAATTCCAAGAGGATGCCACATACCTTGTTGAAATATATAAGGTATATTTTCAAATGTAATATTATTTGCAAATGATGTTTGAATTATTTGAGTATCTCTTTTTTTGTTGACTAAAATATTTGTATAGAAATTTTCTATATCATTATATGTTATATTTGTATATGGTAAAACATAAGGAAATGGACCATGTAAATATTTTGAATATTTTGGATGAAATTTAGTTGAATCTTTTGCT
>CAJNOL010000086.1:0-79138 GCA_905250125.1 Rotaria sordida
AAGTCTGTAGCGTATCGGCTTCGGCCACCGGTTTATCCTGGCGCCAGCGCAGCATACGCGGGAAGCGTACGGCGATCCCGCTTTTGTGGCGACTACTCAAAGCGATGCCTTCAAACCCCAATTCAAAGACCATGGTTGGCGTCACGCTGCGCACCGGGCCGAATTTCTCGACGGTGGTTTTACGGATAATCGCATCCACTTCACGCATTTCAGCATCGGTCAGCCCCGAGTAAGCCTTGGCAAATGGCACCAGTTTGCGCTCGAGATCATTTTCAGGCTTATCCCACACCGCAAACGTGTAATCGGTATACAGGCTGGCGCGGCGGCCGTGGCCGGTTTGTGCGTAAATCAGTACCGCATCCGCGGTATAAGGCTCTATCTTCCACTTCCACCATACCCCGACATCTTTCGTGCGGCCCACGCCATACTGTGCGTCCTTGCGCTTGAGCATAAAACCTTCCACGCCCAGGCTACGAGAGGCTTCGCGCTGGCGCTCCAGGTCTTGCCAGCTGTCCCCGGTGATCAACGGCGATAGTTGCAGTTGCGGCTGATTGCACCCAACAACGACTTTTTCCAGCTGCTCGCGCCTGGCAGATTGCGGTTGTTCGCGCAAGTCTTGCCCCTGCCATTCGAGCAGGTCATAAGCCAGTATCACCACGGGCAGGTTTTCCAGGATTTTGGTCGTTAAGGTTTTGCGGCCTATGCGTTGTTGCAGCAGGGCAAACGGTTGCACCTGGCCCTGATTGATCGGGAGATTTTCTGGGCCATTGATTTGATCTTTTATTTGCTCAGGATCGACGGCCATGTCAGGCGCAGGCGCATGTTTCCACACCACCAGTTCGCCATCAATCACCGTACCATCCGGCAATTTGTCTGCCAGCACCTGTAATTCAGGGAAGCGGTCAGTCACCAGTTCCTCACCGCGTGACCACACCCATAACTGGCCGTCGCGTTTGACCAGTTGTGCACGGATGCCATCCCATTTCCATTCCACCTGCCATTGCTCGGGGTTGCCGATCGCAGCTGTAAATTCGTCAGTAGCTAACTGTAACGGGTGTGCCAGAAAGAACGGGTAGGGCTGGCCTTCGCTACGCTCGTCACCTTGTTCATTCACCGGGGCAATCAGTTTCAGGTAATGCGCAGCACTCGGACGGGCAGATAAATCGGTAGAGCCGACCAGGCGCTGGGCAATGCGTTTGGCGTCTATGCCGGCCACGGCAGACAAGGCGCGCGTGACCAGTAGCTTGGAAACGCCGACGCGGAAACTGCCGGTAATCAGTTTGATGCACACTAGCTTGCTGCGTTGATCCAGCTGCTGTAATAGCGGCGCTAATTGCAGCGTTAACACTTCAGGCGCCAGGCCGCGCAAGGGTAATAGTTTATCTTCTACCCAGGCCGCCAGCCCTTCTTCTGACGTGTGCGGGGATTCAGGCAACAGTAAAGCCATGGTTTCCGCCAAGTCGCCCACGGCATGGTAGCTCTCTTCAAACAACCATTCCGGCAGGCTGGCTACTGTCAGTGTCAGTTCGCGTAACAGTTTGGTGGGGACTAACTGGCGCTGCCGGCCACCGGCCAGAAAATACACTGCCCAGGCGGCGTCTTCAGGCGAGGCGGCAAAAAAGTAATCGCGCAATGCCGCCAGTTTGGCATTGCTGCTGGTGGTGGCATCCAGCCGGCTATAGAGATCGGCAAACGCTTTCAAACGGTCGCCTTTGACATGTTCATATGCGGGCTGCCTTCAGTCTCTGCGGGCAATTCGGCTTCTGGAGGTAAACTTGTTGCCGCATCGGCGTCAGGTGATAAATCCGTTTCTGCTTCGGCAGCCTCTTCACCATATTCGGTGACAAATGCCTGCGCATCCAGGCCTTGCTCGCACAGCCAGCGCACCATAGGGTGCACCTGCCCGTGCGTGACAAATACGCGTTGGGCACCGCTGGCCTGTATGGCAGTCTGCAAGCCTGGCCAATCGGCATGGTCGGACATGATAAAGCCGCGATCTACGCCACGCCGCCTGCGCGTACCGCGTAACTGCATCCAGCCACTGGCAAATGCATCCGAGTAATCGCCAAAGCGTTTGACCCACGGCGTGCCCTGTGCCGAAGGCGGCGCCAGTACGATGCTTTTACCTATCTGTGACTTATCCTGCATGTCGCCGACATACTGGGTAGCAGGCAGATGCACGCCCGCTTCACGATAGACCTTGTTTAATGGTTCTACCGCCCCGTGCACCAGTATCGGGCCAATCTGCGGATCAAGCCCTGACAGCAAGCGCTGCGCTTTGCCAAAGGCGTAGCAAAACAGCACACTGGCGCGATTGTTATCGGCATTGCCCTGCCACCACTGGTTGATGTCAGCAAAGATTTCACTCTGTGGCTGCCACTTGTAAATCGGCAGGCCAAAGGTAGATTCGGTAATAAAGGTATGGCAACGCACGCTCTCAAACGGCGCGCAGGTGCCGTCAGCTTCCACTTTGTAATCACCGGAAGCCACCCACACTTCGCCTTTATATTCCAGACGCACCTGGGCCGAGCCCAACACATGACCTGCAGGATGCAGGCTCAGCTTGACGCCATGATGGTTGATGGTTTCGCCATATTCCAGCGTCAGCAGATTGATATCCGCCCCCAAACGTTTGCGCAAAATGCCTTCACCAGCCGCCGCTGCCAGGTAGTGCTGGTGACCAGTGCGAGCGTGGTCGCCATGCCCGTGCGTAATCACCGCGCGCTCCACCTGCCGCCAGGGGTCGATATAAAAATCGCCCGGCGGGCAATACAAACCTTCCGGACGTGCAATCACTAAGTCCATCTATTAAAGAGTTCCATGCGCTAAATACCTGCGTGATGCTGATGATTAAACATGCAATGTGTGACAGCAGGAATGCGATTCGATTCCGCGTGTTTGAATAAAAAAGGGAAAGGTAAATACCTGCCTACAAGCAGGTCAGACAAGGCCTGACGGATTACTAAGAATGACGGGGAGATTGAGGGAGGATTGTTTTTGTGGCACCTGGTAAGTGACGCTGAATACACACTTACCAAGTGATGTTTACGGCTTGTAAATTATGTACGCCATGGGTGCTTAGGCACATCACAGACACCGGCAACATTGACACCGGCTTGTGCCACCAAATGATCATTCTCCACAGTGTCACCACTAACCCCAATCGCGCCGATCAGAATGCCTTCTTCATCAACGATAGGCAAACCACCTGGAAAAGTAATCAGCCCATCATTGGAGTGTTCAATGCCATACAGCGGGGAGCCAGGGATAGAAAGCTTGCCGATTTCGCCAGATGGCATAGCGAAATAACAGGCTGTTTTTGCTTTTTTGATAGCAATATCGATACTGCCCACCCATGCATCATCCATTCTGGTAAAGCTTTTCAGATTGCCGCCTGAGTCCAGCACGGCGATACACATCTTGACACCTATTTGCTTGGACTTCTCAACTGCTTTTTCTATGATTTCTTGTGCGACTTCAAAGCTTACGTGCATAGTGTTTCCTAAATTGAATGGAACACATACGACATTGGCAGCAAATTAAAATTCATTGTCATTTGCAGTGAGTCGGTAAAACACGGTTTATTTTCCTGATGCAGATTGTGTCGTCGGCTGAGCAAAGTTTTGCGGTTCCCTGTCATTGATAGGCAGTGGATTCGCCGCTTCTGCTTTTGATAATGACTCTACCGTTTCACTTATCGGCTCTGCAGCCAGAGGTATGTTTGACCCATTCCAGCTGATCAGTATCAAACCGGCAACCACCATGCCAATCACATAAAAAGCAACAGTTGCTATCCGATTGAATTTTTTATTCGTCATCTATGGCTCCCCAGTGAGCACAACGTTAGTCAAAGGCTGTTAGCACTTAAATGCCTGCATCGGGATTACTGATATCGTTGGGAAACTGCTTGTTTCTATCATCAATATTTTGCTTATTCAATGACTTATCTACATGACCAAGTTTTGATCTACTTCTCTCATAGCCACGCGAATCATCTGCCGGATCAGTATTGGCCGGATCAATCGAATCCGGATTCAAGGGGTCAAGGCGACTTTCATCGATGTGATGTACGCTATGTACATTGGTGTCTTTATTTAAAGCCATATCACTCTCCAAATAATCTCAAATTCAATACTGTGCGTGCCATCGTTAGCCCGCAAAGTTTTTAAACGACATGGATTGAATCTTCGCCTGAATGTATTTTTTGCGACAGACCGATAAAGCTGAAATGACTGTAGGAAAAATCGTACTGGCAGCCGTAAGGATTTGAGCCTTTGAGGATGAGTAAAAAAACGTGCTTAGATAGGCTAACAAATGATAGTGCATGCCTGTGAAACCCATCATTGATAGTGAGGCGCACAGAATTAGTTTTTTGAGGGTCTGCCGTGAGAGAAAAACTGTCGTGAGATTAGTTTCAGGCCAAATGCAACTTCATGCAGGAATTTCTGTATATTCAATATCATGAACAAATCTCTCGCGCCACAAGCTCACTCTGCTGAGCATCCAGCCAGTCAGCTGCCGCCATTGTTCGTCATCCTCAATGCAGGTTCGGGTGATCAGAATGCAGAGGCAGTCGCAAATCAGCTGAAACAGGCATTTGCCAAAGCAGCGCAACCCTACGAACTGTTTTTTTGCCGTCAATCAGGTGATTTGCCTGAAATGACCAGGCAGGCCATCCAGCAAGCCAGCCAGCATCATGGGGTAGTCGCCGCAGCGGGTGGCGATGGCACCATCCGCTTTGTCGCACAGGAAGTGGTCGCTGCCGATTTGCCGTTTGGCGTCGTGCCGTTAGGCACCTTCAATTATTTTGCGCGTGATAATGATGTGCCACTGGAGGTGGATTTAGCAGCAAAAGCACTGCTTGCTGGTATACGCGCAGGCAGTGAACGGAAGATACAGGTGGGGGAGTTGAACGGCGAGGTTTTTCTGGTGAATGCCAGCCTGGGTCTTTACCCGCAATTGCTCTCCGACCGCGAAGCACTAAAAAAACAACATGGACGTAGCCGCATCGTTGCAAAATTCGCGGCGTTCCTCACCCTGTTAAAGCGCGATATCAAGATGCTGCTGCGTATTGAACATAGCGGCGGGCAGCAGGAGAATGGCGAGAACGTCATTCCTGCTTCCACCATTTTTGTGGGCAACAATGCACTCCAGTTGGCGGATATAGGTTTGGCTGCTGAATCTGAAAGCGTTAGAAATGGGCAGCTTGCCATTATTGCGCTGCCGCCCATGCACGCGAGCCAACGTGTAGGCGTGGCATTTCATGGCATGCTGGGGGTGCTGAGCAAAGCACCGGAAGTCACGCACTTTGCCTGCCGCCAGCTGATAGTTGAACCGCTTTCTCGCCACAAAAAACGTTCAGTCAAAGTCGCGATGGATGGGGAGGTTTCTCATATGCAGCCGCCTTTGACATTCTGCGTCGGGCCAAGCTGTTTGCGGCTGATCGTGCCTGTTGCATCAGGGGTTGAAACTTGAGTGCGATCCTCCATCTTTCCGACACCCACTTCGGTACTGAGAAACCAGAGGTGGTAGCTGCGCTATTGCAGCTCGCGCAAGAAGTGCGCCCTGACATCGCCATCCTGTCCGGCGATGTCACTCAACGCGCACGCCGCGACCAGTTTGCAGCCGCCAAAGGTTTTCTCGATGCGCTGGCTGCGCCAGTCAAGCTGGTGATCCCCGGTAATCATGATATTCCCCTGTTTAATCTTTTTGCGCGTGTGTTTAGTCCTTATGGCAACTACCACCGCGTTTTCGGACGCGACCTTGAACCGCAGTTTTCTGGTCAGGATGTACTGGTGATAGGCGTCAATGCTACCCGGCCTTGGCGCCACGCCGATGGTGAAGTTTCTGTGAAACAGATAGAACGTATTTCCCAGCAATTGCAGCGCGCCTCACCAGGTCAATTACGCATCGTGGCTGTCCACCAGCCAGTTTTCGTCGAACGGGAAAGCGATAAAGAAAATTTGCTACATGGGCACCAGCAAGCCATCAAAGCCTGGGCTGCCGCAGGGGCAGACCTGATTTTAAGCGGGCATATTCATCTGGCTTACGTGCGTAATCTGGGTACTGAATTGGATTTGATGCGTTCGCTATGGACAATTTCCGCTGGTACTGCCGTATCTAGTCGCATACGCGAAGGCAAACCGAACTCAGTGAATCTTATCCGCTATGACGCAGCACAGTCGCGTAGCTGCCAGGTTGAACGGTGGGATTTTGATGCCGCATCCTCACGATTTATCGTAGCAGAAACCAAAATATTGGAGCTGTCGTAGGTATATGCAATCGTTGCGATTGCATTTAACGGTTGGCATTTTAGTGCTGGCTGTCGCGGGATTATTATTCGCCTTGATAGCAGGGAATGTCGTAAGCGGTGGCGCATTGACAATCATCGATACCCAGCTTGCCCAATGGTTGCATGAGCGTAGCACGCCACTTCTCACACCATGCTTGCTGGTTATCACTCACTTGCATGACCCTTTAGTGATTAGCCCTGTAGCCATGCTGATAACGGCGTATCTGATCTGGAAAAAGCGGTGGTACGCAGCATTGACCGTCTTTCTGGTAGTGCAAGGTGGCATGCTGCTCAATTTGCTGGCCAAGCAAACGTTCCAACGGACGCGCCCATCTTTCGAGAACCCGCTTGTCACACTGACTACCTATAGTTTTCCCAGTGGGCATGTCGTCGCCAGTACAGTTTTTTATGGCGTATTGGCAGCTCTGTTGGTTTCACAAACCCGTTCATGGAGTCGCGCTTTCTGCATTATGCTGACAGCTTTGGCGATGGTAATGCTGGTTGCGTTTAGCCGTATGTATCTAGGCGCTCATTATTTGAGCGATGTGCTGGCAGCCTTTTTAGAAGCCACTGCATGGCTTGCGCTGTGTTTAACTGCGATTCAAAGCTATCGTGTTCATCATGGAAAGAAATAGAGGGTCTAATTATCCCGCTTTGATTTGTGCGTTAAAGCCAAATTTTTCCGTAAACCTGTGCAACAGCTATCAGTCATTGCTGGCGGATTCTCTGCAGCGATCGCCCAGTTTGCTAGTCGTTGTCGAAAAGGGGGAGAGATGGTGTGGCTGGGTTAGCATGGTCAGTCCCTGCAATCACCTGCACAGTATCCCCGGTGCTTAACAGACCACCGCGCACAATGCGTGCTGTTATACCGCCATGGCCGCGCATAGCGTTGTAGCCACCTGGCCCGAGCACTTGTTCCATTTTTGAGCAGGGCTCACAGGGGTCAGTGACCTCCAGCAGCACATTACCAATCAATAGATGCAAGGGCTGATCTTTAAATAGCGATTTTGTCGCCAGCAGATTTATGCCGGAAACAATCAGATTACGCCTGAGCAAAGCCGGATCAATCTGTGAATGACCAGTGAGCGCTGCTATGACTGGTAAATGCTCTGCTTGCAGTAGTGTCACTTGCCGTTTATTTCCATCCGCAGCCGACGACTGGCGCAAACTGGCGCGATCTCCCTGTAATCCAAGGTTGGCAATGGCATGCACTTGATCTTGTTGCAAACAAGGCTGACCACGAGCCGGACGCAGGTAAATGGCATCCAGACGTCCGTGCTGGCTAAACTGTTGGGTCAATTGACGCAGGGTGGCGGATTGCATGAATGCTAGTGCGGATCGTTAAAGCTATTTACTCACTATTGTTTTACCAATTGGGGCGAGTGAAATGCCAGCAAGTTTTAGATGCTGGATGCCAAAAGGAATGCCGATGATAGTGACGAAGCAAGCAAGAGCAGAAACAATATGACCAATGGCCAACCATGCGCCGGCAAAGATAAACCAGATGACGTTGCCAACAAACCCAAGCACACCGGTACCAATATCATCCTTCTGATGTAAATCTCTTCGACTCACTGCTTCCCGACCAAATGGTAAGAACGTGAATTGGCCTATGACAAAACAGGCCTTACCCCAAGGGATGCCGATGATGGTTATGAAGGCCAGAATACCGAAAAACCACCAGGCCAGGCCCATGAAAAAGCCGCCAAAGATGAACCAAAGAAAATTACCGATTGAACGCATTTTTTATTTCCCCTTTTGTTTTTAGATTTGACAGCTAAATATCACTACGCGGTATCTTGCCATGATACGCGGTGCGATTCTGAATGTAGGAACAAAGTTTCTATTTTTAATGAGGTCTCAGGATAACTTGTGACTTAAGTTGAAATGTGTAGTGAAGGAATTCGTGTGCTATGCAAATGTTCGGAAAACATCGGGGTCAGAGTAAAAATAACTGCACATCCATTGATACACCCCACCAATGAAGTGGTAAATGGTGGGCACGACTTAGGCACATAGCGGGCACAAAAAAAGCCAAGTTAGTAATCACTATCTTGGCTTTGCTTTTCTGACTGGTGCGCCCGGCGAGATTCGAACTCACGACCCTTGGCTTCGGAAACCAATACTCTATCCAGCTGAGCTACGGGCGCAATCCGGCCATTATAGCAAATAAGTCGCGCAGCCTTGGCGCGCCAGTGTCTTTTTCTATGCCTGTGGCGGCATAAGTCGCCTGAAATAATCTTGTCATAGTGCCTGACTATGCTTGTTCTTCAAGAACGTTAAAGTTATTTAAGGATATTGCATGATGAAAGCCATGATTCTGGCTGCTGGTAAAGGCACACGTGTTAGACCGCTCACTTATGAGTTACCCAAGCCTATGATCCCCGTATTGGGAAAGCCGGTGATGGCTTACCTGATTGAGCATCTGGCCTTGCATGGGGTGGCAGATATCATGATCAACGTCAGTTACCTGCACAAAAAAATCCAGGATTATTTTGAGGATGGGCATCGCTTTGGCGTGAATATCGGTTATTCGTTTGAGGGCGATATTGTGGATGGGCAGGTGGTGCCGCATGCGGTTGGTTCTGCGGGCGGCATGCGCAAGATCCAGGATTTCAGTGGCTTTTTTGATGAGACGACCATTGTGTTGTGTGGTGATGCGGTGATTGATCTGGATATCACGCGGGCAGTAAAGGAACATAAAGAAAAAGGTGCGATGGCGAGCCTGGTGACCATGCAGGTACCTATGGATAAGGTTTCTGGCTATGGTGTGGTGGTGACCAACCAGGAGGGACGCATTATTTCGTTCCAGGAAAAACCTAGCCAACTGGAGGCGCGTTCCAACTGGGCGAGTACCGGCATTTATATTTTTGAGCCGGAAGTGCTGGACCTGATCCCTATCGGTAGCGAGTTTGATATTGGTTCTGATTTGTTCCCGTTGCTGGTGCAGCGTGGGCTGCCTTTTTATGCGATCCAGCATCCGTTTAACTGGATAGACATTGGCGTGGTAGCGGATTACTGGCTGGTGATGCAACAGATGATGCAGGGTTTTTTTCCTTCGATGCCGATACCCGGCAAGCAGATCAAACCGGGTGTTTGGGTAGGGTTGAATGTGCATATCGACTGGGAACATACGCACATTGAAGGGCCGGTGTATATCGGCTCCGGCTCGCGCGTTGATAAAAACGCACGGATTATCGGGCCGACCTGGATCAGCAACGGTTGCCATATCCAGCGTGACAGTACGGTGATTCGTTCTATCCTGTTTGATTACACTCGCATTGCCCAGGGTTACAAAGTGGAAGAACGCATCGTCTGCGGTGAGTATTGCGTGGACCGCGATGGCCGCATGATACATATCGATGACGAGAACTGCGACATTATCTGGACCGATGCGCGTGAAAAAGTGGTTTATCCGCAGAATTACGCTTATGCGCGGCTGTGATGTGAAAGTGTGCGCTCACAATTCTGTTGTTTTTTAGGCTTGTGAAGTGTGATTGAAAGCGGTTTTCATATAGTCCGCTGACTTCTGTTTGACATGCCAGTTTAAAGGTTTTGTCATATTCGATACGTATCCTCTAAGGTCTTTGAGAGAGGATACCAAATGAAAAAAATGACATTAATGCTGGCATTAGCGCTGAGTTCTATCAGTGCTGCACAAGCCGCAAGCAATTACCAAATTAGCAAGGAGTGGACATTTGCCCATAGTGGCAGTGGCTACCTGGCAGAAATTCCTGCTTATGATGCGATCACCAACACCATCTGGGTGGCCGGTGTTAAAGGCGTTGACGTATTGAACGCCAGTACCGGTAGCCTGGTGCAACGTATCGATACCAGCGCTTTCGGCAGCATCAACAGTGTGAGTATCAGCAATGGCCTGGCCGCATTCGCCATTGAAAATAACACGCGTACTAACGCGGGTGTTGTCAAACTGTATGATACTTCGAGCAGAAGCCTGGCCGCAGGCACTAACAGCTTTACCGTGGGTGCTTTGCCAGACATGATCACGTTTACACCTGATGGTTCAAAAATCCTGGTGGCCAACGAAGGTACACCAAGCACCTATGGCACACGTGATGGCACAACTACCCCACGCAATTACAACCCGGCAGTGAATGACCCTATCGGTAGTGTGACTGTGATCGATGTGGCGACACGCTCAGTGGCAGCAACAGCAACATTCAACGGCGTGCCTACATCCGGCACCCATATCCGCACCAATACCGGCATGAATTTTGAGCCGGAATACATCGCAGTGAGCCCGGATGGCAGCAAGGCCTATGTCACGCTGCAAGAGGCGAATGCGATTGGTATCCTGGATTTGCACACCAATACATTTACCAATGTGGTTGGCCTGGGCGCAAAAGATTTCAGCAAGCCAGGCAATACAATCGATCCATTGAATGATGGCAATGTTAACTTTATCAGTGCCAACGTCAAAGGCTTGTATATGCCTGATGGTATTGCTGCTTATTCTGCAGGCGGCCAGACTTACCTGGTCACAGCCAATGAAGGCGATTTCCGTGAGGATGATGCTGACCGTTCTGCGGCCAGTTCTTTGGGTGGCACAGGCGTGCTGGCGAATATCCGCGTTTCAAATACCGATTCTTCACCTGGTGATTTATATGCGGCAGGCGCACGTTCATTCAGCATCCGTGATGCGAATGGTGCGCTGGTCTACGACAGTGGTGACATCCTGGATAAAGAAGCAGCCGCGCGTGGCATCTACGATGATGTCCGTAGCCGTGACAAAGGCGTAGAGCCTGAAGGTGTGGAGTTGTTCACACTGGCTGGCCGTACCATTGCAGCAGTAGGCCTGGAAAGAACATTGGCTGGCGCCATTGCTTTGTTTGATATCACTGACCCGACCAAAGTCAGCTTTATCGACATGATCGTGTCTACGAGTGATTTGGCACCGGAAGGATTGACCGCGTTTACATTTGGCGGAAAATCTTACCTGGCATTTGCCAACGAAGGTTCTAACACTACTTCACTTTACAGCATCAGCGCAGTGCCAGAGCCAACCTCAGCAGCCATGTTGGGCTTGGGCGTACTTGCATTGAGCGTCATGCGTCGCCGTCAGAAGTAATCACTGACAACAGCAGTACAAACAGCCAGGCATTGCAGTGCCTGGCTGTTTTGTTTTTACGGCGGCGTGAATGGATGCGGCCTGCCTGAAGCCATGTTACGTTTCATGACATTGGGTTCTGCGTTATAATCGCGCAGGTAATTTCAAAATCAATGGGGCACAGATATGTCGGGGTACAAGGAAGGTTCAAGCATCAAAGAGTTAATCATTGTGATACCAGGCACAATTATTGGATTCACTCTGTTAGTGTCACTGTTAGCTTATCTTTTTGGTGTGATTGGCAGTGAAAAGCCTGCGCCAGCCAAAGAGGTGACTGAAGCAGCTGAACAAAAAATAGCCGCTAATATCCAGCCGGTAGCCACGGTTGAGGTCGCTGCAGAGGCGGGTGAGCACGTAGAAAAAAGTGGTGAAGAGATTGTAAAAGTCACCTGTGCAGCTTGTCATGGTACCGGTGCTTTGGGCGCACCAAAAATCGGTAATGCCGGTGATTGGGGCCCGCGTATTTCACAAGGCTACGCAACACTGGTTAAACATGCGGTTGAAGGCATACGCAGCATGCCACCACGTGGAGGCGGCGCTGACCTGACCGATCACGAGGTCGCCGATGCGGTGGCTTATATGGCGAACCAGGCCGGGGCAAAGTTTGATGCTGCCAGCTTGAAAGAGTAAACGCAGCCAGAAGTAAAAGCCGCTTGTGACAAGCGGCTTTTTTATTTCCCGGCGGCGCTGTGTTTATCGGGCAGAATAGAGGCTAAGGTATTCAACGTGGCTGACAAAGAGACAGGCATAGGTGACACGCATGGCAAGATTTGCAATTGGTGATATACAAGGTTGTTATCACTCGCTGATGCAATTACTGGCAGAAATAAACTTTCAGCCAGCGCATGACCAGCTATGGCTGGTGGGCGATATTATCAATCGTGGCACTGGCTCGCTCGATGTATTACGCTGGGCTTATGCACATAAAGACCAAATCAAGCTGGTGCTGGGTAATCATGAACTGCATGCGATCGCCGTGGCGCATGGCGTGCGTCCACCGCATCGCTTCGACACGCTGGCCGAGATTTTTTCTGCGCCCGATGGTGGTGAGCTCCTGCATTGGTTGCGCCAGCAGCCATTGATGGTGCTGGAAGACGATTACGCCATGATACATGCGGGCTTGTATCCGCAATGGACGCTCACCAAAGCCAAACAGTTGGCCGAAGAGGTGGAGGCCGTGTTGAGCGATGCAGATTACGCCACTTTTTTATTCGCCATGTATGGCAATACCCCAGCGCAATGGCATGATGCGCTGGTGGGCATGGATAGGTTACGCGCCATCGTCAACGCCTTCACCCGCATACGCTTGTGCAGCGCGCAGGGCGAAATGGAATTCGCGTTTAAAGGCGAAGTGCCGGATATGCCTGCGGGCTATTACCCGTGGTTTCAAATCCCCGACCGACAGTTTGCCGGAGCACAGACGATTTTGTTCGGCCACTGGTCGGCGCTGGGTCTGCACCAGGGCGACGGCGTTGTAGCGCTGGATACTGGTTGTTTATGGGGGCGCCAGCTCACGGCTTACAATCTTGATAGCCAGCAAGTGGTGCAAGTGGGCCTCGATGAACGCGACAGGCCAGCGGCGGGTGGTGGTGACTAGCGGGTTGTTCGCATGATTGATCTCTGGCTGGTCGTTGTCGCTTCGTTTCTGGCCGGCATCATGGATGCCATGGTCGGTGGCGGTGGCCTGGTCACGGTGCCAGCGCTGTTATCCACTTATCCTTCATTGCCGCCTTCGTTGCTTCTGGGCACCAATAAGTGTTCCAGCGTATTCGGCACAACAGTGGCTGCGATGCGCTATGCCCAACGTGTCAAACTGGATTGGGCCTGGTTGCTGCCGGCGGCGCTAGTGGCTTTTGCCGGGTCGTGGCTGGGCGCATCGACCCTCACTAAAACTGATCCTGATTTTCTGCGCAAACTGTTGCCGCTGATTTTGCTGGGTGTGTTGCTGTATACCTTGCTGCATCGCCAATTTGGCATGCTGCATAGCCCGTTACGCACGCAGCGTACCCGACTGTTACTGGCCATGGCTATCGGCGGCCTGATCGGCTGGTATGACGGATTCTTTGGCCCGGGCACCGGTAGTTTCTTTATTTTCCTGTTGATACGCTTGCTCGGTGTAGATTTCCTGCATGCCTCTGCTTCTTCCAAAGTGTTAAATGCTGCCTCTAACCTGGCTGCCGTATTATTACTGGCGGCGACCGGGCATGTCTGGTGGCAGGTGGGCTTGGCGATGGCAGCCGCCAATGTGGCCGGCAGCTTGTTGGGCACGGCACTGGCACTCAAACATGGCGCAGTGCTAGTGCGGCGGGTATTTATAGTGATGGTGATACTGTTGATTATGAACGCTGGCTGGCAGGCTTATGGGCCGTGATCAGGCGACTGCTTGCTGATGTTGCGCTGACGCAGGGTAGAGCACCTGCGTGATTTCAGTGTGCGCCACTTCAGCCAGTGCCTGGCGACTCATCTCCCTGGCCACAATCGGCTGGCAAAAATGTAAATGTACTGTCGGTGAACGCATGTGAATAAACGCCAGCATCGACTCAACCATGGTGGTTTCACCGGCATAGGCTGCGCCCAGGTTAAGGCTGCCATCAGGGTGCGCATAGCGTATGGCGACCGGGATCACAATGGTATTGGCATCAATGGCGGCCTGGATCAGGCTGCTTTTAAAAGGTAATACCTGTACGCCTTCGGTCGTCGTCCCTTCCGGGAACACGCATAAGTTATCCCTCAGCTTCAGGGCATTGCTGGCAATCTGCACTACGCGGGCGGCATCGCGCTGACGGGTGCGGTTGATAAAAATGGTGCCGGATTTCCTGACCAGGTAACCAAACACCGGCCAGTTCCTGACTTCCAGCTTGGCGACAAAGCGCACTGGCAGCAGGCTGTTGATGGAATGTATATCTACCCAGGAGATATGGTTGGCGACAAATAACACGCCATGCGTGTCTTTGACTGGCAATGTGCCACTGGTCGTCAGGGTGATATTGAAGCAGCGTAATAAACGGCGGCACCACCATTGAATAATAGACATGCGTATATTGCGGTGGGACACTGGCAACACAACGGTTGCCAGTATTAACCCTATCAATACATGCAGGCTGATGCGGGTGATGCGCCAGCCGCGGATTAAAAATGGTGTTTTAGTGAAAGAGGTATTGGACAAATTATTTCAGGAAATGCGCTGCATACCTGGGGTTGATACGGGAGAGAGGTAACAATACCAGCATATCCGCAGTATTAAAAGCAGGGTCCCAGGCTGGTTCGCCACAAATGTAAGCGCCCAGTCGTAGATAGCCCCTGATTAATGGCGGGCAGGTGACTTGCAGGGATTGGTCCAACGCTTCAATCGGCAACGGGTTATGCGGGAACACGCGATATTCAGCCGGGGAGAGGTATTCTTCGCGCAAACTGCTGAACAAAGAAGCCGCCATATGGCCACCATCATGCATGGAGATGCTGGCGCAACCTATCATGTACTCATACTGGCGGGCCATCATGTATTTGGCCAGGCCAGCCCACAACATGGTGATGGTGCCACCGGTGCGGTAGTCTGCATGTACGCATGCGCGGCCGACTTCAACGGTGCGATCACTCAATGGCGACAACCTGCTTAAATCAAACTCACCGGCGGAATAATAACCACCTGCCAGCATGGCCTGCATAGGGTTGAGAATGCGGTAGGTGCCTACCACCTGTTGTGTCGCATCGTCGCGCACCAGCAAGTGGTCACAAAAGGCATCAAAACCATCAACATCTAACCCATTAGTGCTTTTAATGTGCGCACCCATTTCTTCAGAAAACACCTGGAAACGCAGGCGTTGCGCTTCGGTGATCTCTTCTGCGCTGGTTGCCAGTGCCACGCTGAGTGACGCAGCCTGCTTACGCGAGGGATGGATGTTGGTTTGAATGTCAGACTGAGGAATGCCAGAATGACCAATGCCAGGTTGTTGCAAATCTTGCTCAAACATCACGCTTCTCCTTAGTGATTTAGCGAGATGATAGGATTGCGATGTGAATGATTGGTGACGATGTCGTGACAATTCTGTGACGAAAATGGCCACACGCAGGCAATAAAAAAGAGCGACCAGGTCGCTCTTTTAACTACTCGATGCTACTTGTCTTAATGGCTGACGCGTGAAGTGGAGCCATTCTCTACGATACGAACACGGTCGCCGGGTGCAAATTGTTCATCTGCTTCCTGCACGATAGACACCAGGTTACCACCATCCAGTTTGACGGTGATTTCATAGGCGTTTTTACGTGTCACGCCTTCTTCAATGGCTGAACCTGCCAGACCACCGGCAACCGCACCAATCACCGCGGCAATGATGCTGCCTTTACCGCCGCCTATGCTGCTACCGGCAATACCACCAACGGCGCCACCAGCAACGGTACCGACCGGAGACTTGGTGCCTTCCAGTTTGACGCTACGTACGCTCTCGACCACGCCGGTTTTCACCGTCTGTGTTTTACGCGCTTCGTCGCGCGAATAGACACTGCCGGAGTTAGAGCTGGCACAAGCGCCTAAAAAGCCTACCATGACTACCAAAGCAACCCACTTTAATGCATGCACTTTCATGTGTTTTCTCCTGTCTTATTTTCTCTTGGTTTAATCAATACTGGTTTAGCTCAATATTGTTTAACTCGATGCCGGGCGACTTAATGAAGGGTCTTCCTTGATCGCATCCTGTACCAGCGCATGGCTGTAAATACTTTCAATCTGTTCTCGACTGGCTGTGTGGTTCTGGCCACCCCGATGTGCAATTTTAATCGCGCCCAGCGTGGCTGCCAAGCGACCACAAGTTCTCCAGTCCCAACCGCGTGCAATGCCATATAACAAGCCCGCACGGTAAGCATCGCCACAACCAGTCGGGTCTACTACTGCTTCTGCTTTAACGCACGGTATATCATGGCGTTGACCATCCGCATAAATATGTGACCCTTCACCGCCCAAAGTCACAATCAAAGCTTTCACTTTGGCGGCAAGTTGTTCAAGTGTCAGCCCTGTCTTATCTTGGATGACCTGAGACTCATAATCGTTCACTGCCAGGTAATCTGCCAGCTCAATAAAATAAAGTAATTCTTCGCCATTGAACATCGGCAGGCCTTGGCCCGGGTCAAACATAAACGGAATGCCTGCTTCATGACACTCTTTAGCATGCTGGAACATGGCATCGCGCCCATCCGGGGCGATAATTGCCAGGACCGCGTCTTTGGCATCATTCACGCTATTGGCATGCGCTTGTTGCATGGCGCCAGGGTGAAAAGCCGTAATCTGGTTATCATCAATATCGGTCGTGATAAACGCTTGCGCGGTAAATGCGCCATTGATGGTTTTAATGTGCTGGGGATCAATCTTGTGCTGTTCCAGCCAGCTTTGGTAAGGCGCAAAGTCATCGCCCACAGTCGCCATGATCTGCGGCTGGCCTTCCAGCAATTGCAGGTTGTAGGCGATGTTGCCGGCAGTACCGCCAAATTCGCGACGCATTTCCGGTACCAGGAATGCCACGCTGAGTTTATGGATTTTGTCCGCCAGGATATGGTTTTTAAACTGGTCGGGGAACACCATAATGGTGTCATAGGCCAAGGAGCCGCAAATTAGAATATTCATGTGTCGTTTGAGGTTAGGTTAAATGTAGCGTTGAGAATGAGCGGCTATTATTGCCGCCAGCTTATCCGCTGGCAAGCCTTACTTGGCCGGAACAGGTGTGAGATGGCTTCAGGATTGCCTGATGGCCATGTCAATCAGGGTTTTAGCTGCTTTTTTTGCCGATTTGATGGCACCTGAGCCACGCTTGATTTGTTCGGCCTGGACTGCGCCTTCAAACAGGATGGAAAGTTGCAGGGCCAGGCCTTCTGCATCTTTGATCTGCGCTTCTTGCGCCAGCTGATGGATAAATTGGCGGAATTCACGCGATTGCTGTGATGACAGCTGGTGAATGCGGTTTTCTTCGTTGGGGAACTCAGCGGAAGCTTTGATAAACGCCACGCCGACAAACGAAGGTGATGTGACCCATTCTTCAATGAAATCAAATAATTGCTGGATTTTTGCATCAGGCTTGTCGCTTAATCCAGCCAGCTTTTCATTCATCCAGCTTTGAAAATCGTGATGGCTTTGCTGCAAGACTGCCAGTATCAGTTCTTCTTTGGTTTCAAAGTACTTGTACAGGGTCATTTTGGTGGTGCCAGCGACGGCCACAATGGTGTCTACGCCGGTGGAGTTGATACCACGCGTCTGGAACAAGTCCGTCGATACCTGCAGGATTTTTTGCTTGAGCACACTCATGTGTTGGATTATAGCACCCTATACTAAACGGTATAGCAATGCATATTGCATTCAATGCAAGCGGCGGCCAGGGTGAATTTTCTGGCGCTGTAGATTACCTGGAGTTCGCCATTAGCTTTGGCGTGTAATTACATTGCACCTGATCCAATAGCTGATTCACCAGCACCTGTTCGTCCCTGTTGGTGGTGACATGACCATTGATCACATTTTCGATATACACGCTTTTGAGTCTTTCCGGCAAATGTAGCGCTTCAATCAGCCGGCAATCACCATGTTTCATGGTTTCCAGCCGGCCGTAGATCGCTGCGGTTTCAGACGGGCTGGCTTCAAAAGAGAACGGGTTGGGCGTTGGTTCAGATGGCTCCGGGCGTTCAAGAGGTTCAGCCGCGCTTGCCGTGCTGATTTCAATCGGCGGTGAAACTGGCCAGAAATGCCCTGCCAGCATGCCGCTGAATAATGCCATCGCCACAATGCTGTAGTTACGCACCGCCAGCCAATTGATTTCACGGCTGGTCTGTTCCTTGATCAAGGCTTGCGCTGCACGTCTGGCATGGTGCAGGGCGGTGGAGTCAGGATGGCTCAGTTTTTCCTGACAGGCGCTGATGGCCATAAAGTAGAGCTGGTTAGCCAGCATCTCAGGCAGGCGTGCGCCCGCTTTTTGCGATTGTATTGTGAGATAGCTTTGCAAGCGCCCGGCCTGCGCAGTGGGATTGTGTGCGTGCTGCTGGCTGGCAAAAGGGCTGGAAAGCAGATCATCCAGAATGGAAAATAAGCCCAGCAATTTTTGCACGGGTTGCTTGCCGGATTTATCCAGCATGCGCATTAACCATTCAGATTGCAGCAGGCTTTCGAGCATGGCTTAAAAAGGTTTGACCACCACGAGGATCACAATCGCCAGCAACAGGAACACTGGGATTTCATTAAACCAGCGAAACCAGGTATGCGAGCGCTGGCTGGTCTTAGTGGCAAACTGTTTCAGCAATTTTCCACAATAATGGTGATAGCCCAGCAATAGAAACACTAACGTCAGTTTGGCATGCAGCCAGCCGCCGCTGAAACCGTAACCTAGCCATAACCAGATGCCAAAGCCCAGCGCCAGTATCGAGAGCGGCTGCATGAAGCGATACAGCTTTTGCGCCATCAACACCAGCCGCGCATAGGCTTGCGCATCGGGTTCCATGGCCAGGTTGACGTAAATGCGCGGCAGGTAAAACAGCCCGGCAAACCAGCTTGTGACAAACAGGATGTGAAACGCTTTAATCCATAACATGGTTTAGTGGGCCTGTTCTTCTATCAATGCGTGCAATTTGGGGAAATCCAGCTCACCTATCACTTTTTGCAGGCGACGGCCTTGCGGGTCATACACAAAGGCAGTCGGCGTGAGGTTGACATTGCCGAAAGCCTTGACCATTTCGCCAAAGCCATCGTGCATCACTGCAAACGGCAGCGCTTTCTCCTGGCTGTAATTGAGTACCTGCGCTGGCGGGTCATAAGGCATGGCCACTGCGATCACTTCAAAATTACTGTTTTTATAGCGTTTGTAGGTTTCGATCAGAGTGGGCATTTCCTTGATACAGCCCGGGCAATCGGTAGCCCAGAAATTGACCAGCACTGTTTTGCCACGCAGAGAAGCCATGCTGATTTTCTTGCCATCCAGCGTGGTGAAGGTCACTTCCGGTGCTTGCGGTTTTTGCATGACTGCCATCGCCAGGCCGATAAACAAAGCCAAGGCAACCAATGGCATGATCCATTTTTTGTATGAAAAAGCGTATTTAGACATGATGTTTAAATCTAGAATAAAAAATCCTAAAGCGGCTATGTATTTGGCCTGATGGCGGCATGTTGCCATTCAAGAGAGCTTGAAATCAAGCGTCAGTCATTATCTCAGTCACTGAGCAGAACGACTCAGGCCAGATTCTACTCTTGTTATCCTTGTTGTTGCGCGAAATTCCATCTCACGTTCTCTACTTCTCAGACCATGAAATCACGATTCGGTTTCGCAGTGAGCCTTTGAAAATGCCTGCACTAAAGCTGTACTAAGATGATGTGCGTCGTACAGGCGCTACCATGACATAAAAATGAACATGCTATAATCTTGCTGCCTAATTTAACGGTTATTCTCCTCGGTTTCTTATGACACATCCAGCCAGCGCAACGTTAATCCGCAACATGCAAGCCATCGTCGGCAAGTCATTTGTGTTGACCACTCAAACCAAAATTGCACCATATAGCAAAGGTTTCCGCTTTGGTTCAGGTGAAGCGATGGCGGTGGCAAGGCCGGCAACGTTGTTAGAAATCTGGCAGTTGTTACAAGCCTGTGTGCAAGCTGACGTGGCCGTGATTATGCAGGCGGCCAATACGGGTTTAACAGGTGGTTCTACGCCTGATGGCAATGACTACGACAGGCCGATAGTGATTATTAACACCATGCGTGTGAATGAGATCCATCTGATTAACGACGCCAAACAGATCATCGGTTTGCCAGGCAGTACCTTGTTTGGCCTGGAAGAAACCTTGAAGCCATACGGACGTGAGCCGCATTCGGTGATTGGTTCTTCCTGCATAGGGGCATCGATTATTGGCGGCGTGTGTAATAACTCCGGCGGTGCGCTGGTGCAGCGTGGGCCGGCCTATACCGAGCTCTCGCTGTATGCGCAAATTACCGCAGATGGCGCCTTGCAACTGGTGAACCATTTAGGTATTCAATTAGGTGATACGCCAGAAGAAATACTCACTAACCTGCAACACAAGCATTATCGCCAGTCAGATATTGAGCATCCTGACAAACTGGCTTCAGACAATGTGTATCACGAACGCGTACGCGAAGTCGATGCGGATACGCCGGCGCGTTTCAATAATGACGGCCGCCGCCTGCATGAGTCATCTGGCTGCGCAGGCAAACTGGCAGTGTTTGCCGTGCGCCTGGACACGTACCCGATTCAAAAGCAGCAAGTGTTCTATGTGGGCACCAACGATGCGCAAGTGCTGGCGACCATGCGCCGCGAGATCCTGACGCAATTTAAATCGCTGCCAGTCTCAGGTGAGTATTTGCACCGCGATTGTTATGCCGTGACCAAAAAATATGGCAAAGACACTTTCTGGGTGATCAACACTTTAGGGTCTAAAGTCATCCCCAACCTGTTCAGCATGAAGCGCACGGTAGACCGTATTGCCAGCAACTTCAGGTTTTTACCTGCCAAGCTGTCTGAATTGCTCATGCAGTGGTTCAGCTACTTGTTGCCCAGCCATTTACCTGCTCGCATGGAAGCGTATCACCAGTTATATCAGCACCACTGGATCATCGAAATGAGCGGCGAAGGCATCGCAGAAGCACGTGCGTATCTACAGCAATTTTTCGAGACTCACCAGGGTGATTACTTCGAGTGTACGCAAGAAGAAGGCGACAAAGCGATTTTGCATCGCTTTGTTGCCGGTGGTGCGATTGGCCGCTATCACGCATTACATAAAGAATCACTGGGTGCGATGATGACTGTGGACGTGGCTTTGCGCAGAAACGAAGCCAAATGGTTTGAAGAGTTGCCGAAAGAGATTGATGACCTGATTGCCGACAAGTTTTATTACGGGCATTTATTCTGCCATGTCATGCATCAGAACTACGTGCTGAAAAAAGGCGTAGATGCCAAAGCGTTAAAGCAGAAGATATTAACCTCGTTCGATGCGCGTGGCGCCGAATATCCGGCCGAGCACAATGTCGGGCATGAATATATCGCCAAGGAACCGCTGCGGAAGTTTTACCGTGTGCTGGACCCGACCAATAGTTTTAACCCCGGCATTGGTAAAACCAGCAAGTTGAAAGGCTGGGCAGAGCGCTAATGCGCTGATGTGGTACTAGAAGTAAAAAAGCCTTGCATCACTGCAAGGCTTTTTTTGTAGCTAACGAATTGATTAGTAAAGCAATCTTAATCTAATCGTGCCAGCCACTTTATCCAATTGCTCAAACGCCAGTTTGGAGTCGATATCGGCAACATCCATCACCAGATAGCCAATATCATTACTTGTCATCAGGCTTTGGGCCACGATGTTGATGTTTTGCTCGGCAAACAAGTGGTTGATATTGGATAACACGCCCGGCTGGTTGTGGTGGATATGCAGCAAGCGGTGCGTATTCGGCTGTTGTTGCATGGCGATTTGCGGGAAGTTCACGGCGGAGACGGTAGTGCCGGCGCCAGCAAACTGCACAAATTTTTCTGCCACTTCAATACCGATGTTGGCTTGCGCTTCTTCAGTTGAACCACCGACGTGCGGCGTTAAAATCACGTTGTCCAGACCACGCAATGGCGATTCCAGCGGCTCGTCATTGGATTTTGGCTCAGTCGGGAATACATCGATCGCTGCGCCACGCAGTTTGCCGTTTTTCAGGACAACGGCCAAGGCTTCAATATCCACACAAGTACCGCGTGCGGCATTCATAAAGATAGAGCCGGGCTTCATTTCTTCGAACTCGGCGGTCGACATCATGTTTTTGGTTGTTTCCAACTCAGGGACGTGCAATGACACCACATCAGACTGATTCAACAGTTCTTTCATGGTTGCCACCTGGCGGGCGTTACCCAATGGCAGTTTGGTGATCACATCAAAGTAGATGACCTTCATGCCCAGGCTTTCCGCTAACACGGATAATTGCGAACCGATACTGCCGTAACCGACAATACCCAGTGTTTTACCGCGTGCCTCATTCGAGTTCGCCGCTGTTTTTGGCCAGGAGCCCTGATGCACCGCAACACTTTTTCTTGGGATGTCACGCAGCAATAAAATGATTTGACCAATGATCAACTCGGCAACGGAACGTGTATTGGAATAAGGGGCATTGAACACTGGAATGCCTTTGTCGCGTGCAGCATCCAGGTCAACCTGGTTGGTGCCTATGCAGAAGCAGCCGATCGCTGCCAGCCTGTCGGCCGCTTCCAGGACACGCTTGGTGATTTGCGTGCGTGAGCGAAGGCCAACAAAACGTGCGCCTTTGATTCTTTCGATCAAGGCATCTTCGTCCAAAGCCGTTTTGACATAATCAATGTTGGTATAGCCTGCATTGTTAAGTGTATCGATGGCGTTTTGATGCACACCTTCTAACAATAAAAACCGGGCAGATTCTTTAATATTTGATTCCATACGCTACCTAAAGAAGTGAATCAGTGGAGGAAAAATAAGCTCGTGAGTATAGCATAAATGAAAAGCTGTTATTGCGTAAAAGGTGGTTAAGCTGGCTGATTATTGATGGCCAGATTCAAACCGGCGGGGTGGGTAGATTGTTTCTGGGCGCGCCGTGCAGCGATATCATTGTTTGAGAGTGCCCGTATCCAACCGGGGCTGCTATAATTGAATAAAAGCCCTGCATGTGCAGGGCTTTAAAGCGTGATCAACCAGAACTTGATTGTTTTTGTGTCTTAAAAAGGCATGTTATTTTCGCGATTTGACGTAAACATATATGCCTGCCCATATCATGACAATTGTCATGGCGGCAATCACGATCAAGCTCATCAAACCATAATCGGTAGAGAATAAATCAATCAGAATTTTCATCGTATGTCCTCCTGTGAGTATCAATACTTGCAAACAATGTATCTGATGATGATTTTGAACGCTTAGGCCGACATGGTTTTTGATATAACGCAAACCTGATGCATGCTGCATCCTGTGAAATCACATTTTCACGCGCCACTAACAGGAAATAGTTGATGAATCTGTACCCTTTATTAAAACCGCTATTGTTCAAGCTGGATGCCGAACAAGCGCATGACCTGACGCTGAAATCGCTTAAACGCGCAGAACAGCTGGGTTTGCTGGCATTAGCGGCTGGGCGCTTGCCTGATCAGCCCAGGCAAGTGATGGGGCTGCATTTTCCTAACCCGGTAGGGCTGGCCGCTGGCCTGGATAAGAATGCCATGGTCATAGACGGCATGGCTGCACTGGGGTTCGGCTTTCTCGAAGTTGGCACGGTAACGCCGCGCCCGCAACCGGGCAATCCTCAACCACGCCTGTTTCGCTTGCCAGAAGCCGAGGCCATTATTAACCGCTTTGGCTTTAACAACCTGGGGGTTGACCAGCTAATCCAGAATGTGAAGGCAGCGAAATTTAAAGGCGTGCTGGGGATCAATATCGGCAAGAACTTTGATACACCAAACGAACGTGCGGGTGAGGATTACCTGACCTGCATGCGCAAAGTGTATGCACATGCCAGTTATATCACGGTGAATATCTCGTCACCCAATACCAAGAACTTGCGTGCCTTGCAGGAAAAAGACGCGCTTGGCGCATTGCTGGCAACATTAAAATCCGAACAAAATATCCTTTCACAAGTGCATGGCAAATATGTGCCTATTGCCTTGAAAATTGCACCTGACCTGACGACCGAGCAGGTCGTTGAAATCGCAGAATTGCTGATGCAGCATCGTATGGATGGCGTCATCGCAACCAATACCACCTTGGCGCGTGATGCGGTCGCTGGTCTACCACATGCCGAGGAAGCGGGCGGTTTATCGGGTGCGCCAGTTAAAGATAGCGCTACCCGAGTGATTCAGACACTGGCAACATCCTTGCAAAATAGCCTGCCGATTATTGGCGTGGGCGGTATTTTGAATGGTGATGATGCGAAAGAGAAAATAGCAGCTGGCGCTAGCCTGATCCAGTTATACAGTGGCTTGATTTATAAAGGGCCGCAGTTGATCAAGGATTGCCGCAAAGCTTTGGGAAGCCTTAACTAAGTGCTTGTGCGGACAAATTGCTGCGTTACCCTGTACCTGAAATCCTCATGTACTTAATGGTCATTCCGGTTTCTATGTGCCGGGTGCCTTGCACTGCATCCCGCTCAATCACTCATTCAAAATCTCCCATCTTGTAATGGCGCTGCCTATCCTTTATTCCTATCGCCGATGCCCGTATGCCATGCGTGCCCGTATGGCGCTATGGGCGGCACAGATTCAAGTCGAACTGCGTGAGGTTTCCTTACGCGAAAAGCCGCAACATTTGTTACAGATATCCCCCAAAGGCACAGTGCCGGTATTGCAATTGCTGGATGGAGACGTGTTGGAGCAAAGCCTGGATATCATGTATTGGGCATTGCGGCAGCATGATGCGCAGGGTTGGTTGAAGGGTGATGTGGAAGCTGCCAATGCGCTGATTAGCCTGAATGACGGTGAATTCAAGCAAGCGTTGAATCGCTATAAATATCCTGATCGCTATCCTGAGCAATCGCAATTGTTTTATCGCGAGCAGGGGGAACAGTTTTTACAAAGGCTGGAAACTGCACTGGCAGGGCAGCGCTATTTGGTGAGTGATTCGGCGAGTATTGCGGATGTGGCTATTTTTCCGTTTCTAAGGCAATTTGCGGCGGTGGATAGTGAGTGGTTTGCGCAGAGTGCTTATGTCAATTTGAGGGTGTGGTTACAGGGGTGGTTAGAGAGTGCGTTGTTTGCTGAGGTGATGCAGAAGTTTCCGACTTATATTGAAGGTTAAGTGTTGAGAGAGTCCTTCATTATCGCTGAGGGGTAGTAGCAGTTCCGCAGAGCATGCGTACTAGTTGGGTTACACATTAGTCGTCATTCTGGCGAAAGCCAGAATCCAGGCCGGGTTCATGCTTAGATTGGCTGCAATAGAGAGCAAGTGTCACCCTGATTAATAGTAAGAATCGGTATTTCTTTGGATGGGCCAGCGTTCGATATTGCTGCTTCATTGCAGCATTCCTTTTCGCCCCTAGGCGAGTGACTTTTCTTTGCTTGCCCAAAGAATAAGTCACCAAAAGAAAGGGCACCCTAGCTTCCGCTTGTTCCCTGCGTTGCTCGCCAAAATAAGCGGTCACGAAACTCAACCTAGCGGCCTGCACACTACGCAGGCCACCGCGGGATTCGGACAGTCGCTCCCTTCCTCCTATTTTGCCTGCGCTACTCGGCGCGTCAGATAGGGGCCCGGTTAAAACCACCACGATGAAACGCTTGTTAAAAGTATGCATTCAGGGCGCTAAGGGACTTCTTTAATTTCTAAAACAAGAGCACCCCACAAACCAACTCCATTGTTTTGTTGGGTGCTCTTGTTTGTTCTATTTCAATGGTTGTGCGGGAAGCGATGTGAGGAGTCTCACTTAAGCAACCGCGTAGTGCTTTTCACGGGCCCCTATCTGACGCGCCGAGTAGCGCAGTCAGCGTGGGAGGTGTCGGCCAGCGCCTGTTCGAGTTCCGCGGTGGCTTGCGTAGTTTGCAAGCCGCTAGGGCGAGTTTCGCTGGACGCCCACGTTGATGAGCAACGGAGGAAATAAGCGGAAGCTAGGGTGCATTTCTTTTGGTTACGTTTTCTTTGTGCAAGCAAAGAAAAGTAACTCGCCCAGGGGCGAAAAACAGCGTATCAATTCAATTAAGCATTAACTCAAGTAAGAATTAAGTTTTCTCGTTAGCCTGCTCATATCTCTCATAAGCATTAATAATCTTCTGCACCAATGGATGCCGCACAACGTCCTGTGACATAAACTGGGTAAAGGCAATGCCTTTTACATCCTTGAGAATTTTCTGCGCTTCTACCAAACCGCTTTTCTGGTGACGCTGCAAGTCTATCTGCGTCACATCGCCTGTAATCACTGCTTTCGTCCCAAAGCCGATCCTGGTCAAAAACATCTTCATCTGTTCAGGCGTTGTATTCTGCGCTTCATCCAGAATAATAAAGCTCTGGTTCAATGTGCGGCCACGCATGTAAGCCAGTGGCGCTACTTCAATCGCGCCGCGTTCAAACATTTTGTTCACCGTGTCATAGCCGGCCAGGTCATACAGCGCGTCATACAGCGGGCGCAAATACGGGTCTACTTTTTGATTTAAATCGCCCGGCAGAAAGCCCAGGCGCTCTCCAGCTTCCACCGCAGGGCGGACCAGCACAATGCGTTTGACGCGGTCACGCGTCATGGCATCAACGGCACTGGCGACTGCCAGGTAAGTTTTACCGGTGCCGGCTGGGCCGATGCCAAAGGTGATGTCGTAATCCTGGATCTGTTGCAGATAGCTTACCTGGCGCGGCGTGCGGCCATGCAGGTCGCCCCGGCGTGTCATCAGTGTAGGCATGGCACTGGTGCTGACTTCTTCAGGTTTCAGTTTGTCGATCTCAACCAGGCCGAGCTGAATATCTTCCAGTTCGATCGGTTTTTTCGCGCGGGCATAAAAATTCTCCAGCATCTGCGCACCTAGCCGCATATTGGTTTCAGTGCCGGTCAGGTGAAAGGTACTGCCGCGGCGATTAATATCGATATCCAGGCCGTTCGCCAGCTGGCGGATATTCTCATCCAGCGGGCCGCATAAGTTGGCCAGCATCAGGTTGTCTTCAGGTTTTAGGGTGATTTCCATGCTTAGTTCACTATTTCGCCTACCAGGCGATGCGGGTTGTAGACATCGGTGATCTTTACTTGCACCATCTGGTGGATAAAACTTGCGTCGGCGGCAATATCTACCACACGGCCATTGTCGGTTTTTCCGGCCAGCAGGTTGGGGTCTTTCCATGACGGGCCGTCGATCAGCACTCGTTGCACAGTGCCTAACATGGCGCGGCTAATGGCGTCACCGTTGGTTTCGTTTTCGGTTTGCAGTTGTTTCAACCAGGCGGCTTTGCTTTCTAGTGGTGTTTCATCCGGCAAATAACTGGCTGGGGTGCCGGGGCGCGGGCTATACAAAAAGCTGAAGCTGTAATCAAATCCTACATCACGCATCAGCTTGAGCGTGGCCTGGAATTCTTTTTCGGTTTCGCCGGGGAAGCCGACGATAATGTCGCTGGTAATGGTCAGTGCCGGATTGGCTGCTTTCAGTTTGCGGATCAGGCCTTTATATTGCAGCGTAGTGTAATTGCGCTTCATCGCCATGAGGATGCGGTCACTGCCGGCCTGCACCGGCAAGTGCAACTGGTTGGCCAGTTTAGGCACGTTGGCATGGCAGGCAATCAGGCGTTCATTCATTTCGTTCGGGTGGCTGGTGGTATAGCGGATACGTTCGATTTGCGGAATTTCGGCCACGGTTTCGATCAGCATGGCTAAATCCGCTTCTATGCCTTCATACTGCGCACGGTAGGCATTGACGTTTTGCCCAAGCAGGGTGATTTCTTTCACGCCTTGTTCGGCCAGTTGAATGGCTTCAGTCAGCACATCTTCAAACGGGCGCGAAAATTCTTCGCCGCGGGTGTAGGGCACCACGCAAAAAGTACAGTATTTGCTACAGCCTTCCATAATGCTTAAGAAAGCAGTGGCGCCTTCGATGCGTGGTGGCGGCAGGTGGTCGAACTTTTCGATCTCGGGGAAGGTGATATCTACCTGTGGTTTGTTCTCTGCGCGTTTGGCTTTGATCAGCTCGGGCAAGCGGTGCAAGGTTTGCGGGCCAAATACCACATCGACATAAGGCGCGCGCTTGATGATCGCGTCCCCCTCCTGGCTGGCGACGCAACCGCCGACGCCGATGACCAGGTTGGGATTTTTCTCCTTGAGCGGAATCATGCGGCCCAGGTGGCTGAACACCTTTTCTTCGGCTTTTTCGCGCACCGAGCAAGTGTTGAGCAGGATGACATCGGCTTCTTCCATATTGTCGGTTTGGGTCATGCCGTCATGTTCACGCATCAAATCGACCATGCGTGAAGCATCGTACTCGTTCATCTGGCAACCAAACGATTTAATGAATATCTTTTTACCGCTGTCCTGCTTCATCTAGCATTTTTTCAAATCAAAACAGTATTTTAGCGTATTTGACTGTGGCTGGCATGATAATCGGCAACGCAATTCATGACTGCGGTAAAATGGCTTATCTTTTAAAAAGCTTTATTGCATGCAAGCCTTACCGATCTTTTTTAATATTGCACAGCGGCGTTGCCTGGTCATAGGTGGTGGTGACGTGGCGACGCGCAAAGTCATCATGCTGCGCAAGGCGCAGGGCAATGTCGTCGTGATTGCGCCTGAGTTAAGCAACGAGTTGCATGCGCTGCTGGCTCAAAACGAGATTGAATATGTGAAAACCTGCTTTGCGCCTGAACAGCTGACCGGCGCTTGCCTGGTGATCGCTGCCACCAATGATGAGGCGGTGAATGAAGCTGTATCGGTGGCGGCCAGGCGCTTGAATATTCCCGTCAATGTTGTGGATGCGCCCGCACTGTGCACTTTCACTATGGGGTCGATTATTGACCGCAGCCCGGTGGTGATCGCCGTTTCCAGTGAGGGGAATGCGCCCGTGCTGGCACGGCATATCCGCAGCAAAATCGAAACGATGCTGCCCGCGGCTTATGGGCAAATCGCGACCATCGCCGGAGAGTTTCGCGATCAGGTGAAAGCTAAATTCTCGACCACGCAGGCACGGCGACGGTTTTGGGAGGACGTATTGAATGGCCCGCTGGTCGAACGCGTATTGTCAGGTCAGGAGCAGGCAGCGCGGGAATTGCTTGGTGAGTTATTAACGCAAAGTGACGATGCGCCAGCGCGCGGGGAGGTCTATCTGGTGGGTGGCGGGCCGGGCGATCCTGATCTGCTGACTTTCCGTGCGTTGCGATTAATGCAGCAATGCGATGTCTGCGTCTATGACAAGCTGGTCAGTAAAGAAGTGATGGAGCTGGTGCGTCGCGATGCCGAGCTGATTTATGTCGGAAAATCACGCGACCAGCATACGCTGCCGCAAGAGGAGATCAATGCTTTGCTTGCTAGGCTTGCGCTGGAAGGCAAGCGCGTATTACGTTTAAAAGGCGGCGACCCGTTTATTTTTGGTCGTGGCGGCGAAGAAATCGAAACATTGATGCAGCATGGCGTGCCGTTCCAGGTAGTGCCTGGCATTACCGCGGCTAATGGTGTATCGAGTTATGCTGGTATTCCCTTAACCCATAGGGATTATGCGCAGGCTTGCCTGTTTATTACCGGCCACCTGAAAGATGGTACGGTAGACCTGGACTGGCAGGCGATGGCACGCCCACGACAAACAGTGGTGATTTATATGGGGCTGGTCGGGCTGGAGCAGATTTGTGAGCAGCTGGTCGCACATGGCGTGTCGCAAGACATGCCTGCCGCCGTGATACAGCAAGGTACTACCCAAAAGCAGCGCGTGGTGGAATCCACCCTGGCAACATTGGCAAACGATGTGGCAGCCGCCGGGTTGAAGCCGCCTAGCCTGACGATCATTGGCGAAGTCGTGCGGTTGCGGTCGCGTCTGAACTGGTTTACACCAGCCGAGCAGTAAACTGTCCGAGCTTAGGCTAAGCGTAGGTTAAACTGCTTATAGATTGAAGTTTATGAACTGGTTAATGCTTAGGAAAGCGCAAATACCTGACTTAAGTATTCGGCAAGATAGGCAGTGATAGCCTGGCTTCCAGCCCACCTTCAGGGCGGTTGAGCAGATAAAGCTGGCCGCCATGCAGTTTGGAAATTCGGTTGCAAATGGCAAGCCCTAAACCACTGCCCCCTTCATATTTATTGCGCGCACTATCCATGCGTTCAAAAGGGCGTAACAAGCGCTCGGCATGCTCTGGCGGAATGCCGGGGCCATTATCAAGTACGCTGACCACGATCTTATCTGCCATTACCTGGCTACGTACTTCTACTTTACCTTTGCCGTAGTTATAGGCATTGCCTACCAGGTTATCCAGCAGGCGCTGCATGGCCAAAGGTCGGATAGGGATGAAGTATTTGGGACCCAGCGATATTTTCAGTTCACGACCTGCGCGTAACTGCCTTTCAGACAAGGCGCGTAACAGGTCGTTGATATCCATCATGCGCGTAGGTTCGCCTTCCACGCCGCGTACAAAATCCAGGAACTGGTGGATGATATTGTCCATGTCGGAGATATCTTCAATCATGCCGTGCTTCATATAGTCGGCTTCTTGCGGCAGCATTTCCACCGCCAGCCGCAGCCTGGCTAACGGAGTGCGAATGTCATGCGATACACCGGCCAGCAATAAAGTGCGCTCTGCATCCAGCCTCGCCAGTGACTCGGCCATCTGGTTAAACGTATGCGTCACTTCGCGCAGTTCTTCTACACTGTCTTCAGGCAGCTTTGGTGCCGGTTCGCCATTACGCAAACGTTCTGCCGCATGCACCAGCATGGTTAAAGGGCGGTTGATGCGGGCAGTCAGCAGGTAACCGCCGATCAGTGACAACAAGCCAACCACGGCGGCCCAACCCAGCCAGTGCCAGGGGAAAGGACGATCGACCTGGATTTTTGGGATGACCACCCAAAAGTCATCCTGGCCGACATTAAAACTGATCCATAAGCCCGGGATATCATAGTGGTTGACGGTAATAATGGTTTCTTCGCCCAGTTTTTCGCGGATTTTTTGCGCCATCAGGCCGATAAAGGGATCAAGCGGTAGCGGCTCAATGTCTTCCAGGAAGTCTGCCGCATATACACGTACGCCTTCACGCCCGGACAGTTCGGAAAGCAGGGCCAGGCGGCGGTTCTCGTGAGAAGCGATCAGGGAGGCACGCGTGTAATTGACGATGGTGACGGCTTGTAAGGCCGCCGCTGTGGCGCGCGGTTCGCGATCAAAATAATCAAATATTTTGAGCGAAGCATAGATACTGACTGCCAATAGAATGGCAATCAGTAACATGATGCGGGAGAGTAGTCTGCGGGGCAGTAGGCGCACGAGAGCTAAGGCTTGCGATGCACAGCGTTACTGCGGGGATTCGCCATCAGGAATAAACACATAGCCAAAGCCCCACATGGTTTGCAAATAGCGTGGATGCGCTGGATCCGGTTCAATAATCCGGCGCAGGCGCGAGACTTGTACATCAATACTACGGTCAAATACATCCAGCTCACGACCACGTGCCAGTTGCATCAGCCGGTCACGTGAAAGTGGCTGGCGCGGATGCTCGGTGAATACTTTCAGTAAAGTGAATTCACCACTGGTGATGGTGATCTGGGTGCCATTTTTACTCAGGCTGCGGGTGTTGATATCAAATACGAACTCACCAAACTGGAAGGCGGAATTTTTATCTTCAGTCGCCAGTTTTGGCATGATTTCATGGCGGCGCAGTACGGCGTTGATACGTGCCAGTAGCTCGCGTGGATTAAACGGCTTGGGCAAATAGTCATCCGCACCCATTTCCAGGCCGACAATACGGTCGACCTCGTCACCACGGGCGGTCAGCATGATAATGGGTGTCACATGATTGGAGCCACGCAAGCGGCGGCAGATTGCAAGGCCATCTTCACCGGGCAGCATCAGGTCGAGAATCAGCAAATCAAAACTCTCGGCGGCCATGGCTTTGTCGAGTTCCTTGCCATCAGACACAGATTTGATATTAAACCCTTGTTCTGTCAGGTAACGCTGTAAAAGTTCGCGCATACGCAAGTCGTCATCGACCATCAAGATTTTTTTAAACTGTTCTGCCATACGAACCTTCACACTAAAACTGGCGTCTTGGTTAACGCGTTAAGCCGAAATAACACGGTCATGAGACCTAGTGATAAAACGGCTGGGGGGACTAAACTTATTAGCTGGCATTATACTCCAAGCAGCACAGAGCATGAAATGGGTCTGTTACAAATTGGTTACAAATAGCGTTTACGATGAAATATTACATTTACAATCCTTAGGCATCATGAGTGCCCGTTTGCACAAAACGGCGGCTTGAAAAACGCTATTTTGTGTTAAAACTGTTGATGTGCTTGCTACAGTTGCGTTATGGTATGCAGCCTGACTTTTTTGTGGTCAGCTGGCATTTTTCCAAGTGATCTTTATCAAACAAAGCCAAGTGTTGGTGATAGATTAAAGACACGATGTTATGTATAGGTGTGGATGTTTAGAGCGATAAAACATTTAAATGAGGTTTTTTTGCTAACAACGACCATGTTGCTAGCATTGCCTGCCTGTGCCGATCTTAAGTTGCCTATCCGGTTAAGTGATAACCGCGTGATTGACAACGATGACGCCGGACTTGCCAAAACGTTGGAACACAACTTCAGCCCTGAAGACCGTGCGCGCTTGCGCAAGGCCCTTACCGAGTATGCCCGCAATACCGATCCCGACCATCAATTGATGTTACAAAAGCGTAAAGCCATGCATGACAGCATTTCGCAACGCTTTAATGAATGTAACCGCGATAATGATGAAACGCTGGACCGGGAAGAAGCCACGCTATGCCTGCCGCAGGTGGCACGACATTTCTCTTATGTGGATCTGGACGGCGATGGCGTCATCACCCTGGAAGAGCTTGAAAACGCCTATGCCAAGATGACAGAGCGCCAACGTGAGGCAGAGTCTAAAACAGAAGCGCAGCAAGCAGCGGCGACTGATGCCGATATCGACGCCAAACTCAAAAACAAGTCAAAATCCAACCCTTCTGTCATTCCCGCCAGCAGTTCAGTGAACTCTTCCGGTAAGGACAATTCTGGTCTTCGCAAGCGCCCCAGTTAACTTTTGCAAGGTGTGCCAGTGCCTGTAGATTACACTTCTACTGGCAATCCTGCATTGACCTTGGATAGACTCACCGGATTTCCTTATAGCATGGTATAAATTGATCATGCCTCTCAGTCATTTATCATTTACCTGGTCCCGTGGGCTGCAGGATATTTCACCCGTCGCCTGGCAATCCCTCGCTGGGCCTCACCCGATGCTGGACTACAGGTTTTTGCATGCGTTTGAATCCTCGGCTTCCGTGGACCACCAGACCGGATGGATCCCCTATTACCTGACCGTATTCGATGGCGAGCAACTGGTCGCTGCCGCTCCTTGTTACATTAAAACGCATTCATATGGGGAATATGTATTTGACTGGTCCTGGGCGGATGCGTATGAACAGGCGGGAGGCACCTATTATCCCAAGCTGATTTCTGCGATTCCTTTTTCGCCCGTCACCGGCCCGCGTTTACTGGTGCGCCCTAACTACGCTGAGCCGGAACAGCTCGCCGCCGCCATGTTGCAGCAAATGCGTGCCTTGTGTGAACAACATGGCTTGTCAGGCACACACGTGCTGTTTCCGGATGCGTTATCTGCTACGCATTGCGCAGAGCAAGGCTTGTTACGCCGTGAAGGGGTGCAGTTTCGCTGGGAAAACCAGGGCTATACGGATTGGGAAGCCTTTATGGCGGTGCTCAGTCGCGACAAGCGTAAAAAAATCCGTCAGGAAAGAAACAAAGTCACGCAGCAGGGGGTGACTTGCCGCGTGCTTAACGGGCAACAACTGACTGCGGATGAGTTGGCACTGTTTTATCAGTGCTATAGCAATACCTATCACCGGCACGGCAGCCAGCCATATTTATCGATGGCGTTTTTTGAACACATTGTCTGTGATATGCCGGACAATATTTTGCTGTTCATCGCCACGCATGCAGGTGAAGATATTGCCGCAAGCTTGTGTATATTGGGGCCGGAGTCGCTGTATGGCCGCTACTGGGGCAGTTTGCGTGATATTTCCTGCCTGCATTTTGAACTGTGTTATTACCAGCCACAGGCTTTTTGTATCAGCCATGGTATCCGTTATTTTGAAGGTGGCGCGCAAGGCGTGCATAAGTTGGCGCGTGGATTCTTGCCATATACCACTTGTTCCTACCACTGGTTAGCGCACCAGGACTTTCATCAGAGTGTAGCGCGCTTTTTATCCAGGGAAGAAACCACCATGCAGCATTATGTGAATGAACTGGAAGAGCGCAGTCCTTACAAGCTGGTGGCCGAGTCTGCCAGTGATGACCTCGTCAATGATGACTCTGCATGATTACCAAGGCACAGCTTTACCGTCGTAAGCAATAAATTCACCGGATTGTGCCAGGCCAAGGTCAGCAATGACTTTACGCAGCCCGGCCACGCTGGTTTCGGTATTGATCAATCCGTTCGGGCCTCCCATGTCGGTACGCACCCAGCCAGGGTGTAATAAAGCAACGGCAATATTGAATGGTTGCAGATCCAGCGCAAGACTTTTCACCACCATATTGAGCGCTGTCTTAGTGCTGCGGTAAATGTATTCACCGCCACTGCCATTATCCGCGATGCTGCCCATTTTGCTGGTCATCGCAATCACCTTGCCTTGCGAGGCACGTTGTAAATGCGTCAAAAATGCTTCTGCCAGGTAATAGGTGGTAAGGGTATTGACCTGAAAGGCATGCAGCCATGCTTGCGGGTCCGTCGTGCCTAAGCGGCTGGGTGGATAAATGCCCGCATTGCTGATCAGGATATCAATGGTCACCTCGGATAGTTGTGTTGACAGGGCGCGGATAGCGGCAATATCCGCGACATCCAGTGACAGCACATGCACGTCTGCATGCCTTGCTGCCAGCGCTTGCAGATCATCAGCGCTGGCTACATCGCGCACGGTCGCATACACCGTATCACCTGCCTGCGCATATTGCCTGACGTATTCCAGCCCGATACCACGGTTAGCGCCAGTAATCAAAATCGTTTTAGAGGTGGTCATTGCATGCAGCTCCTTGAATCAATGTCTCTGGTATATAAAGTAATCTGGGATATGATTGAATTTTACGCGGTTTGTTCTGCCTGAACTGTATATTTATAACCCTGAATGGAGTGGCAAGTATTGATGTGTTTTAATCGAAAATTGGGTTTGTTCAGTCTTGGGCTGTGTCTGTTTTGCGTATTGATGATCAGTGAAGTGCTGGCTGGCGCAGCGGATATCAGCCGGCAATTACGCACCAGGCCCTCATTGCTCAAGCCCGAAGATGTCGCGGTTATTTACAATGTCAATGATGCACTCAGTGAAGAAGTCGCCCGTTACTATATGCAGGCGCGCCAGGTGCCGGCCGAAAACCTGATTGGTGTCGAGTTACCACGACAAAGCAAAGATGTCCTTTCCGTGGCGGAATTTGAGTCACTGAAAAGCCAGATCGAAGCCAAGCTCGGCGAACAGCAGGTATTGCTACTGGTATGGAAAACCCCATTTGCCGTGCAGTGCAACAGTCTGACCGGCGCACTTACGCTGGGGCTGGATCTCGAGCAGTGCAAAAAAACCTGTGATCCAGGCCGCGATAGCCCTTATTTTAATAGTGCGTCACTGCGTCCGTGGGCAGATCATCATATACGCCTGTCCATGTTGCTGCCGATTACCAGTGTCGATGCGGCAAAAGCATTGATCGATCGCGGCACATTGAGCGAGTTCAGCCTGAATGAAGGCAATGGCTACTTTCTGAAAACCAAAGATGCTGCGCGCACCAAGCCGCGCGAACCATTTTTCCCGCCGGATGGTATAACAGTCAAATCCAAACGGTTAACCTTGCATACGCTGAACCAGGAAACGCTTGAGAAAGGCCAGGCGGTCATGTTCTACTTCACCGGGCAAGCGCAGGTTGACTACATGCTGACCAATAATTACCTGCCTGGCGCCATTGCCGATCACCTGACCTCTTTTGGTGGCCTGCTGACCAGCAGCTTTCAAATGCCGGCCACCCGCTGGCTGGATGCGGGTGTCACTGGCAGCTATGGCACGGTGTCAGAGCCGTGTAATTACTGGCAAAAATTCCCTAATCCGCAAGTGGTGATGGCGCATTACCTGGCCGGCGAAACGCTGGTAGAGTCTTACTGGAAAAGTGTGAAATGGCCGATGCAAGGCTTGTTCGTAGGCGAGCCGCTGGCCAAGCCGTATGCTAAAAGTGCGCCTATGACTACGGAGTAATCCGCAGCTTCGCAGTCGCGTCACAATCCCGCCCCGGATGTGTCGTATAATCCCAGCCATCTGTATTTTGGGTGTTGCCTGTGCAAGATATTCGTTGGAAAGCGTTCTGGCTACTGGTTTTCTGGGCATTCTGCTGCTTGATCCTGGGTTGGGCAACTACTGCCGAGACCGCCTGGCTGGTTTACACCGTGGGTATTATTGCCTACCTGGGCGGGCATCTTTACTGGATGCATAGACTCTATCAATGGTCACTCAAACCCGGCCTTAATTTCATGCCCAATGGCAAAGGGATCTGGGAAGATATCTTTGCAAACCTCTACCAGGAAATGCGCCGACATTCGCGTAGCCAGAGCCAGCTAAGCAGCACCTTGGAAAGGTTACGTCACGCGACCAGCGCATTGCCGGATGGCGTGGTGGTGCTCAATCACCGCAACGAGATCGAATGGTTTAATGAACCGGCAGTGCAACGCTTGGGCCTCAAGCGCCAGCATGATGAAAATCAGCCTATCTATTATTTATTGCGACAGGCCGAGTTCGTGCAGTACCTGCAGCGCGAAGATTACAGTGAACCGCTTAAACTTAAATCCTGGCGCAGCCCGGATGTGTCACTCGAATTACAGATTATTCCCTTTGCCAGTAAGCAGCGCTTGCTGATTTGCCGCGATATCTCTGCCATAGAAAAAACAGAAATCATGCGCAGGGATTTTATTGCCAATGTGTCGCATGAGTTACGCACGCCGTTGACAGTGGTTGGGGGCTTTCTGGAAACCATCAGCGATATGCAAGGCGAAGTCTCGCCTGACATTCAACCTTACTTTGACATGATGCAATCGCAAACCACCCGTATGCGACGCATTATTGAGGATTTGCTGACACTATCCAGTCTGGAAAATAATGTCCTGCTCAAGGATGAAACAGATATTGCCATGGAACCACTGCTAAACCAGTTACTTAAAGATGCCAGGGCGTTGAGTCAAGGCGAGCACACCGTGACATTGCACATGGATGCCAAAGTGAATATTCGCGGCAGCTATAATGAATTGCTGAGCGCCATGAGCAACCTGACCAGTAACGCTGTGCGTTATACGCCGGAAAATGGCAAGATAGATATCTTCTGGCAGATGCAGGAGGACCAAGTGATATTCAGTGTGCAGGATACCGGCATCGGTATTGAGTCTCAGCACTTGCCCAGGCTGACTGAGCGTTTTTACCGCGTGGATAGCGGGCGCAGCAGGGACACCGGTGGCACTGGCCTTGGCCTGTCGATTGTGAAGCATATCCTGCATCATCACCAGGCGATCCTGAAAGTTGAAAGTGAACCAGGGGCGGGCAGCCGTTTCAGTATTGTATTCCCAGCGCAAAGGGTGCTTGTGGCATGAGATGGCGCGGCTGCAGCTGGATGAGCATGTTGTTGCTTGCCGCCTGTAGTACTAATCCCAGTGGCGGCTATGTGGATTCACCAAATGGCACACCAGTGCCGATGCGGCAAGACCGCAACACCTTGCATCAGTTAGTTAAAACCGATACCGACCGCTTGGCGGATATTGAATACGCCGAAAATGTCGCCAGCTTGCGCCTGTTAATGCTCAAGTTATACAAACGAAATCCTGCCGAAGCGCAAAAGTCTGGTCTGGGAACAGCGGACCAAATCGCTACCCAGGTGTTTGAGCAAGTCAGTACGCATCAGTGGAAATTTGAAGCGTTGGGCGGCGCCCAAGATACAGCAGCGATTAAACTGGCGTTGAACCCGCAATTTAGTGGTGACCGCGTGCTGGCACTGATTGTCGGATTGCAATCAATGTTATACCGCGCGCACGGCAATAAATCCGCATTTTTCCTCATTGATAGCATAGAGCCACAAAACTTGTACAATGCGGCGCGTAATGTGGAAATCGCCGTCTGGAAGCTGGGCACCGCCAAAAATGCACGCGGTGAGCTATTATTGCTCACCAACAGCATACAGGCGGATGGCCAGAACCTGAGTTTTGAACGTGAGTTCACCAAACTGATTGCGCGCACTGATTTACTGGCTTTGATGCTGGCGGAGAAGTCGCAACGCTTTATTTCCCGCTTGACGCAAAGCATTACGACTACGCCTTTCCTCCCTTTTAGATAAAAACTATTCATGCAACAAGCACTGACTTTACTTAATGGCCTGACGCCAGCTCAATTTATGGCGGAATACTGGCAAAAAAAACCATTATTGATCCGTGGTGCCATCCCTGATTTTAAAGGATTGCTGACGCCGGATGAGCTGGCAGGGTTGGCGTGTGAAACAGAAGTGCCCTCGCGCCTGATCCAGTATGATCCCGCCCATGCGCAAGAGGGTGCAGGCTGGCAAGTCACGCAGGGCCCGTTTGATGAAGAAGACTTTGCCGGCTTGCCGGCGCAGCACTGGACGCTATTGGTGCAAGGCCTGAATCACCTGTTGCCAGAAGCGCAGGCTTTGTTAACCAACTTTGACTTTATTCCAACGGCCAGGCTGGATGATGTCATGGTCAGTTACGCACCGACCGGCGGCGGCGTTGGGCCGCACCTAGACAGTTATGATGTGTTTCTTTTGCAAGGGGCGGGCAAGCGCCGCTGGTCTATCAGCCAGCAACAAGATACGCGCCTGATTGCGGATGCACCTTTACGCATCCTTTCCCATTTTGTCAGTGAGCAGGAATGGGTGCTGGAACCCGGTGATATGCTATACCTGCCGCCGAATGTGGCGCATTGGGGGGTGGCAGAAGATGATGACTGCATGACTTATTCTATCGGCTTTCGCGCACCAGCGGCCAGGGAGTTGGCGGTGGAGTTTCTCGATGCGTGCAGGCAAGAAAGCTTGCCAGATGAGCTATACCAGGACCCTGAATTGCAGCCTGTCAGCGATGCTGCGGCGATCGACCAGGCGATGGTGGAGCGGGTCAGCCGCATGCTGCAACGGTTGACCTGGCAGCCTGATGCGCTGGGGCCTTTCCTGGCGCGCTATTTTACTGAGCCCAAAGCTTATGTGGTTTTTACACCAAACCGTAAGCTCAACCAGGCAAAATTTACCGATGCCGCGCGTGCTCAGGGCATTGCACTAGACCTGCAAACGCAAATGCTGCACTGGCAGGGGCAGTATTTTATCAATGGGGAAGTGGTACATGTAGCGCCGGAAGCAAAGCATTTACTCAATACATTGGCTAACCAGCGACAACTGGACGCATCATTTTTCCAGGCTGAAAGTAGTATTCATTTACTGCCCTGGTTACTTGAGATGTATCTGCTTGGGTATCTGCATTTGGATGAAATGTGAGCTTGGCAGCGCTGATTTGAACCATTTATAGCCGATTTTTGTCAAAAAATGCAGAGTTGTTGTTCTTATACAAAAAAATCCTGTGTTTTTAATTGCACTTACATTCTTTTTTTAATAAATTACTGATACAATTTTTCCACTCGGCGGGTTCTTGGATATAGAATTGTGCCGTACACAAAATTTTGCTCATACATACTAAGGAAATAAAGATGACACGTTCTGCATTGTTGGCTGCATTGTTGGCTTTGGCTTTGACCGCTTGTGGTGAAAAACCAGCTGAAGAGGCTCCTGCTGTTGAAGCTCCTGCTGCTGAAGCTCCAGCTGCTGAAACACCAGCTGCTGAAACACCAGTTGAAGCTGCTCCTGCTGAAGCTGCTCCTGCTGAAGCTGCACCAGCTGAAGCTGCTCCTGCTGAAGAAGCTAAGTAATTCAGACAGTAATCTGGATTACCTGGTTATAAAAAAAGCCGACGCAAGTCGGCTTTTTTTATTGCCTGTTCGTACTCACCATTAAGCTGCGGTTTTCAGTTCAGTGAGTTCATTGGCTATCTGGCAGATGCGGATGAAGTCTTCAGCGATCAATGATGCGCCACCGATCAGGCCACCATCCACATCGGGCATACTCAGTAATTGCGCTGCATTGCCCGGGTTCACACTGCCACCATAAAGCAAATCAATCTTTTCTGCGACCTGCTCATCCAGCAAGCCAATATGGCCACGGATAAATGACAAGATAGCCTGCACATGTTGCGGTGTAGCCGCTTTGCCAGATCCAATCGCCCATACCGGTTCATAGGCAATCACGCCCTGCGAGAGTGCCTGGATACCGACATGTGCGATCACCGGATTTAACTGGCGTACGACCACCAGATCGGTTTCGCCCTGTTCATATTCCTCCAGCGTTTCACCTATACACAAGATGGGCGTAAGCCCGGCTTTGATTGCTGCTTCAAACCGTTCACCGCAGCTTTCATCGCTATCATGGCCGCGCTGCCTGCGTTCTGAATGGCCAATGATTACGTAGGTGCAACCAAACTCTTTCAGCATGACGGGAGAAACCGAGCCGGTATAAGCGCCTTTCTCAAAGCGGCTCATGTTTTGCCCGCCCCAGGCGATATGGCTGTTTTGCAGGATATGTTGCGCCTGGTAAAGGTATGGATGTGGCGGGCACACGGCGTAGCGCGCCTGGTGATGCTGCGTTTGCTGCAACAGGCTTTGCATGAATTGATGATTATCCGGTACGTTGCCATGCATTTTGCGATTGGCAACCACCAGTTTCGGCCGATTCGACATCCCACGGTTTCCTTTAAGGGTTTTCTTCTTATAATGACGGATATTTTTCAGAAAACTTGACCGTATGCCGCAATTAGATTTTTCCCTGCAACTCGCCTCAGAAGAAAACAACCTGCCAACCGAGGCAGCTTTCAGGCGCTGGGTGCGTGCCGCATTGCGGGTGGATACCAGTGTCACCATCCGTATTGTGGATGCTGAGGAGGGGCGTTTGCTGAATGCGAATTATCGTGGCAGGGATTACGCGACCAATGTGCTGACGTTTCCATTAACCGAAGAGCCGCAATTGATGGGCGATATTGTGATCTGTGCCCCGGTGGTGGCGAAAGAGGCAAGTGAACAGGGCAAACCCTTGCTGGCGCATTATGCGCATATGACAGTGCATGGCGTGTTGCACCTGCATGGCTATGACCATGAAGTAGATGCGCAAGCCGATTTGATGGAAGCCATGGAGATGGCAGTCATGCAAAAACTGGGCTTTGACAACCCTTATGCCGAATAGCCTTTAATCTGCACGCGCAAATCGTTACAATCCCCAGTATGGATATCCCGGAACAAAGCCAGGTCAAAATCAATGGTGAAGCGCTCTCCGAGCTGCCGCAAGACTTGTATATTCCGCCGGATGCGCTGGAAGTTTACCTAGATACCTTTGAAGGCCCGCTGGATTTATTGCTCTACCTGATCCGCAAGCATAACCTGGATATCCTTGATATCCAGATGGCGCGGCTGACGGCGCAATACATGGCTTACGTCGAAAAGATGAAAGCCATCAAGCTCGAGCTGGCGGCTGACTACCTGTTGATGGCAGCCATGCTGATTGAAATCAAATCACGCATGCTGCTGCCGAAACCCACCGAAGTCGAAGAGGAAGACGACCCGCGCGCAGAGCTGGTCAGGCGCCTGATGGAATATGAAGCCATCAAGCTGGCCGCGCAACGCCTGGATGCCTTGCCTAAAGTGGGCGAAGAGATTGATGTCGCTGCCGCTTATTACCAGCATATCAGCCAGGTCAAGCCACCGGAAGTCAGCCTAGATGACCTGGTGGAGGCCTGGCGCAATGTGCTCAAACGCGCTAAATTAAACCAGCATCACAAGCTGGGCCGGGCCGAACTTTCGGTGCGTGAACATATGAGCCTGTTATTGCGTAGGTTAAGCACAGCAACCGTGCTCCGCTTTGATGAGCTGTTTGATCTTGAGAGCGATGGCATTCCCAAATTAGTCGTGAGTTTCCTGGCGATGCTGGAACTGGCAAAAGAAGGCCTGATCCGCATTACGCAACAGGAAGCGTTCGGGACGATTTATGTGCAGGCGCACGCTTATAGTGAGGAGGCCTCATAATGCGTGACCCGGAGAATATCCAGGAAATGAAGCAGATTTTAGAGGCAGCCCTGCTCACTTCGCCGCAGGCACTGGCGCTGGATGATTTGCTGAAACTGTTTGCTGGCCGCATGGAGCGGGCAACCTTGCGCATGCTGCTGGATGAGCTGAAAACAGACTGGTTGGGTAGAACGCTGGACCTGGTACAGGTGGCCAGTGGCTACCGCTTTCAGGCCAAGGCGGAGTACAGCGAATACCTTTCTCGCCTTAATCCTGAACGGCAGCCGAAATACTCACGCGCAGTGATGGAAACGCTGGCGATCATTGCCTATCGGCAGCCAGTCACCAGAGGTGATATTGAGCAGATTCGCGGCGTGGCCGTGAATCCGAATGTGATCCGCCAGTTGCAGGAGCGTGACTGGATAGATGTGGTTGGGCAACGCGAGGTGCCTGGCCGGCCATCGTTATACGCAACGACCAAACATTTTCTGGATGACTTGAATCTGCGCTCATTGGCAGAACTGCCGCCATTTGAAGCATTTGCACAAGCCGAAATCCCGCTGGAATAATAGATTGATGTCGCCAACTTTACTCAAAATCCGAATCAACCATGAAGGTAATACTGCGCTGGGGCCGGGAAAAATCGAACTGTTGCAGATGATAGAACAGCATGGGTCGATTTCAGCCGCAGCCAAGCAGATGCAGATGTCATACCGCCGTGCCTGGGAGCTGGTGGATGTGATGAATCGCTGTTTTGATCAGGCGGTGGTGCTGAGTACCACAGGCGGCACCCATGGCGGTGGCGCGCAGGTGACGGCATTTGGCAAATCACTCATACAAGCTTACCAGCAGATTCTGCAGAAATCGGCACAGGCGGCAATGGATGAGTTGGACCTGATCACCAGACATTTGAAAAAAATGTAATTTTTTTGGTTTTCGTAATGCGCATATGGATATAACGATGATAGCATCATTCTTTTATGACGATTTGTTGTCAGACCTCGGTTCTTAATCAATTGACTGGAATGGAAACATGAAAAAATGGGGTGGGCTTTACCTAGCGGGCGCAAGTAAGTTGTTGTTGGTCAGCCTGTGCATGGTCGGTGGATTGGTGCAAGCAGAAGAAGGCAAGGTCAAGGTATTTGCCGCCGCAAGCCTGACTGACGTGATGAACGTGTTGGCCAAGCAATATAGCCAGCAAGCAGGGGTGCAAATCGTGCCGGTATATGGTGGCTCTGGCACGTTGGCCAAACAGCTGGAACAAGGCGCACCAGGAGACTTATTCATTTCTGCCGATGAAAAATGGATGCAATACCTGAAAGACAAGCAGTTGGTGCAAACCGCGACCATCAAGCCATGGCTGAGTAATCGCCTGGTGCTGATCACGCCATTGGCCAAACCATTAAATATCAAGACTGAAGCAGCCGCAGATGTGAATCAGCAGGCGCCTGGTTACTGGTGCACTGGGGATACACTGTCAGTGCCAGTCGGTATCTATGCCAAACAGTCGTTGACCAGCCTGGGCTGGTGGGAAAAACTCAAAGGTCGTCTGGTCAGCACACAGGATGTCCGGGCCACCTTGAATCTGGTTGAACGTGATGAGTGTGATGTCGGTATCGTTTACGCCAGTGACGCGCAATCTTCCAGCAAGGTGAAGCTGGCTGGCGAGTTCCCGGAAAACAGTCATGTACCTATTGTTTATCCTATGGCATTGTTGCCACAGGCTTCTTCGGCGACCACTGCTTTTTATCAATATCTGCAAACACCTGAAGCCAAGAAATTACTCGGCACATATGGGTTCAAACCACTGGATTAAGCTGTTGCGGTCGTAATATTTATGTGGACGTTATCCCCAGCCGAACTCGCTATCGTACTGCTTTCTCTGAAAGTGGCCGTTTGGTGCGTGGTTATTTTGCTCATCCCTGCCATGCTGATGGCTTGGTTGTTAGTCAAAAAGCGTTTCTGGGGGCAGTCGCTGTTAGATGCGCTGGTGCATTTGCCTATGGTCTTGCCGCCGGTGGTGCTGGGGTATATGTTGCTGGTGCTGCTTGGACGCAGGGGGTGGGTCGGCGCCTGGTTGTATGAGCAGTTCCATATCCAGTTCACTTTCCACTGGTGGGGTGCCGTGATTGCCTCGGCAGTGATGGCGTTTCCCTTGATGGTGCGCGCCATCCGCCAGGCCTTGTATCAGGTCAATCCCTTATTGGAACAAGCCGCACAAACGCTGGGTGCTTCGCCTGTAAAAGTATTTTTTACCATCACATTGCCCTTGTCCTACCATGGCTTGCTCACGGGCGCGATTCTGGCATTTAGCCGTAGCCTGGGCGAGTTTGGCGCCACCATTACTTTTGCTGGCAATCTCGAAGGCGAAACGCGCACCTTGCCGCTGGCCATCTACAGTCTGACGCAAACGCCAGAAGGCGACGCCGCGGCGCTCAGGCTGGTGATCCTCAGTGTGCTGGTGTCTGTGTTTGCTTTGCTTGCCAGCCAATGGCTGGAAAGACGGCTGATCAGGAGCCAACGCTGATGCTACAAGTCGATATCCAGATCAGGCAGCCTTATGCGGTCGCGGCAACAGAACCAGCGTTTGTGTTAGATGCTAAGTTTGATTTAAAACCTGGCAATTGCCTGGGTATCATGGGCGCCTCAGGCTCCGGCAAGACGACTTTGCTGCATAGCCTGGCCGGGCTGTTAATGCCTGCCGGTGGCTTGATTCAAAGTCATCAGCAGAGATGGTTTGATTCAAAGCAAGGCATTCAGTTGCCACCATGGCAGCGGCAGGTGGGCATCGTTTTTCAGGATGGGCGGTTATTCCCGCATATGAATGTGCAACAGAATCTGCGCTATGGCATGCCTGAAGGGGAGCTTTCTATCTCGCTGCAAGAAGTGGTCGGTGTGCTGGATATCGGTGCTTTACTGCAGCGCAAGCCCAGCCAGTTATCCGGCGGTGAAAAGCAAAGGGTTGCCATTGGCCGTGCCTTGCTGAGCCAGCCCACCGTATTATTGATGGATGAACCATTGAGTGGGCTGGATGAAGCGCTCAAGCAGCAAGTACTGCCTTATATCAGGAAAGTGATCACCACATTTGGTTTGCCAACTTTATATGTCAGCCATGTGCGGGAAGAGGTGGCGGAAATCGCCGATGAGGTATTACAACTGGCGCAAGGGCAATTGCGCCAGCCGGTTTAAAGCCTGTTTAATGCTTAGTGATGATGACCACCGGCACCATGTACATGCTGGTGCTCGATTTCTTCTTTGTTGGCTGAACGCACATCTTTGATCGTTGCAGTGAACAACAGGCGTTGACCTGCCCATGGATGGTTGCCATCTACTACTACCTTGCCATCAGCGATATCAGTAATTGTGTACAAAATCACATCGCCAGTTTCGTCTTCACCTTCAAACTGCATGCCGACTTTTAATTCTTCAGCCGGGAAAGCGCTGGCTTGTTCGATTTGCACCAGGCCATCATCGTATTCACCAAAGCCATCTTCCGGATCCAGGCTGACTTCAATCACATCACCGACATTTTTGCCATGCATGGCTTCTTCAACTTTAGGGAAAATATTGTCGTAACCGCCATGCAGGTAAGCAACGGGTTGCTGGCTTTCCTCCAGTGTTTCGCCCTCGGTATTTTGTAGTTTGTAAGTCATGCTGACTACAGTGTTCATTGCTACTTGCATGTGAAATGTCCTAAGTTGTTCGGTAATAAAGCATTATTCTAAAGGATATTGGCGGGATATTGTCATTCTCGCTGTCGATAATGTTGACCAAAACGCTTGCGCCAAACCCAGGGCGGCGTAGGGTGAGGCTGCTGCCAGAGGCCTAATGACTGTTGTTGTGCTTGGAGTTGCAATGATGCTAATTCTGCGCGGGTGGAGTAATGGCTGTTAAACCAGGCCATGCCCTGGGCGACCTGGTATTGGCTGGCATCGATGTTGTCGCAAGCCAGGTGGCCGAGGGTGCGTCCGTAAAGGTCTGTCCCGGTTGGCTGCACAGCAATCTTGCCCGTGCAAAGAGCCATCAGGCTGCGTTTCGCCTGCTTGCCATACGTTTGCTGGGTTTCCGGTGCATCAATATCCAGCAGGCGCAGACGATAAGTGGTGCCCTGGTCACTGATTATCACGGTGTCGCCATCAATGACTTTTTGCAGTATCGGCTCGGCATGAGTGCCTGTGCTAATGGCGCATAACAGGCAAAGCAGTAAACGTGCGGACATGCTAATCGAGCAGGCTGGTGTAGTTTTCTGGTGTTAATACGGTGGGAATCGCCTCTGGCAATAGCTCAGGATAATCTTTGCTGTAGTGCAGCCCGCGGCTTTCCTCGCGTTCAATCGCGCAGCGTACGATCAACTCGGCGACTTGTAATAAGTTACGCAGCTCAATCAGGTCATGGCTGACCTTGAAGTTACTGTAGAACTCGTGCACTTCATTACGCAGCATATGGGTACGGTGTAATGCACGGCTCAACCGTTTATTGGTGCGCACAATGCCGACGTAGTTCCACATAAACCGCCGTAACTCATCCCAGGTGTGGGTAATCAGCACTTCTTCATCGGCATCGGTGACGCGGCTCTCATCCCAGTCCGGCAGCGAAATGGTCGGTTGCTGGCCAGAGGCCTGGATATCCTCCGCACAGCTCTGGCTAAATGCCAGGCATTCCAGCAGGGAGTTGCTGGCCAGGCGGTTTGCACCGTGCAAGCCGGTGCAGGCAGTCTCGCCAATCGCATACAGGCAATCGATATCGGTGCGGCCATGCATGTCTGTCATCACGCCGCCGCAGGTGTAATGCGCGGCAGGCACGACAGGAATCGGCTGTTTGCTGATATCAATGCCCAATTGCAAACAGCGTTTGTAAATATTGGGGAAGTGCGACTGGATAAATTCCAGCGGCTTATGGCTGATATCCAGGTAGACACAATCCAGGCCGCGTTTTTTCATTTCAAAGTCGATCGCCCTTGCCACCACATCGCGTGGTGCCAGCTCTGCCCGCTCATCATGCAGGTGCATAAAGCGGGTGCCGTCCGGCAGCGTCAGCAAACCACCTTCGCCACGCAAGACTTCTGAAATCAGGAATGATTTGGCATGCGGGTGGTACAAGCAGGTCGGGTGAAACTGCACAAATTCCATATTGGCGACCCGGCAACCGGCCCGCCAGGCCATGGCTATGCCGTCACCGGTGCTGATATCAGGGTTGGTGGTGTAAAGGTAAACCTTGCCAGCACCGCCAGTGGCCATCACGGTATATTGCGCCGAAAGTGTCGTCACATGGCCGGTCTGGCTATTCAATACATAAGCCCCCAGGCAGCGGTTAGGGCCGTCGTTGGCAGTCTGCTGGAAGAGCTTGTGCGTGGTGATCAGGTCAACTGCAATATGGTGTTCAAGAATGGTGATGTTCGGATGCTCGCGCACACGGTCAGTCAACGTGGTCTGCACCGCCTGGCCGGTGGCATCTGCCACATGTACGACACGCCTATGGCTATGACCGCCCTCACGCGTCAGGTGCAGGCGGTCATCCTCTGCTTCGCGCGTGAAGTTAACGCCTTGCAGCAGCAGCCATTCGATACTGGCACGGCCATTGTTGACCACCATGCGCGTGACTTCGCTATCACATAATCCGGCGCCCGCATCTAAAGTATCCTGGATATGGGCTTCTATGGAATCATCACTGTTATGTACTGCTGCGATACCGCCCTGAGCCCAGTTGCTGGCACTCATGGATAACTCGCGTTTACTGAGGATGCAGATGCGGTAATTGTCAGCCAGCCGCAAAGCGAGAGATTGCCCTGCCAGCCCACTGCCAATGATCAAGACATCAAAGACTTTATTCATATGTTGTTAAGTCGGGGGAACTTTGCGGATAAGGCGGTGTCGTACAAATGTCTGTATTGCATGTTGCATTGGCAGGCAAAAATAAGGGATGAGACGATGTTAAACACAACAAAATTAGAGGCGTTAACACGCACCGGGTTCGTCGAAAACAATACAAAAGCGTATACTACTCCCAATCAGAAAATTACCCAAGGGAGTCATCGCGATATGACTGTTCAGGCGGCAAACGCCAAACAGATAGAGAATAGAGAGTTCGACCAGTTGCTGGTTGAACGTGCCCAGCAGGGCGATAAACGCGCATTCGGATTGCTGGTCGAGAAGTACAACCGCAAGCTTGGGCGTCTATTGTCGCGTATGATTCGCGACCAGGCTGAAGTCGAGGATGTGGTTCAGGAATCCTTCATTAAAGCCTATCGTGCCTTGCACAGCTTTAGGGGTGATAGTGCCTTCTATACCTGGTTGTATCGGATAGGCATCAACACCGCTAAAAATTACCTGGTCTCTATGGGGCGTAAGCCACAAGTGATGCAAGACGTTGAAATCGAAGACGTCGAGAATTTTGATGAGGGTCAGGACATGCGTACGATGGAAACGCCTGAAACCTCACTGATGACAAAAGAAATCGCTCAAACAGTGAACGATGCGATTGGCGCCTTGCCAGAAGAATTGCGTACGGCGATCACCCTGCGCGAACTGGAAGGTTTGAGTTATGAAGACATTGCCACGGTCATGCAATGTCCGATTGGTACCGTGCGCTCACGTATTTTCCGTGCACGTGAAACCATTGCTGCAAAACTGAGACCATTGCTGGACACACCACAGCATAAGCGTTGGTAATCCAGTCCATTTTGATGCAATTATTTTTTTAAATATTAGGTGTTATGACAAATAATTTGTTAAGTGCTAACATAAAAACATTGATTGATTTGGGGTTATTATGAAGCAGCAATTGTCCGCTTTAATTGACGGCGAAGCCGATCTTGAGCGCTGTGAACATATCTTTCTCGCGGCAAAATCTACCGGAGAAGTAGCGCAGGCCTGGCAGGATTATCACGTCATCCGTGATGTCATCCGTGAAGAATATTGGGTGCAGCCGGATATGACCAGCCGCATCATGGCAGCGTTGAACGATGAGCCTGTCGTGCTGGCACCGAAAACCACTGCTCAACAGACAGTGACAGAAATACGCCCGCGACCGAGTAAATACATCTGGTCAATCGCGGCATCTGTAGCAGCCGCTTTTTTTGTAGGCATGTTTGTACTCAACCAGCCAACAGCGGTTGAAACGGTGCAGATTGCTGATAGCGAAACTGACCAGTATGTCATGGCGCATCACAACTATTCCCCTAATAGTGCGACTTACTACATCCACAATGTAACTTACAACGCTGGCGAATAAATTTAACTGTGATTGGTATGTCTGTGCAGTCTGTAATTCGTGTGTTGTTCGCGTGTATGCTCTGCCAGCAGGCATGGGCGGAAGAAGACTTATGGCCCACTATGCAAAAAACCGCATCCGCGGCCAGAGAGCTTAACTACCAAGGGTTATTTATCTACCACAACGGGGCGATTATTCGCTCCGTTCAAATTACGCACATCAATGAAGCTGGACGTGAATTCACCCGTAATGTCGTATTAGATGGCCGCCCGCGTGAAGTGTTTAGCGAAGGCGATGATATTGTCATTTTTAACGCTAAAAATGACAAAGTCGTGATTGAAAAACGGCGTGGCCAGAATCTTTTCCCGGCCATGTTGCCGACCCAGTTGCAACCCCTCAAGCAAAACTACAAGTTGAAATTTATCGGCCAGGAGCGCATCGCCGGAAGGTTGGCGCAAGTGATCGATATGATCCCGAATGACAATCTGCGCTACCAGTACCGCGTGTGGTCTGATAGTGAATATGGCTTGCTGCTTAAAATGAGTATGCTGGATACGCAAGGCCATACCTTGGAACAAATTGGCTTTAACCAGGTTTCCATGCTGCAAACCAAGGATCTGGACTGGTTCCAGCCCAAGATTGACGCCTCCAAGCCTTATGTGATGGACGACACCACCGATTTGACCCATGTGGAAAATAACCTGGTGATCGCTAATCTGCCTGCCGGGTATAAGAAAGTAGACCAGATTCGCCTGCGTGTCCCAGGCAGGGCAGTGCCGGTGCAGCAATTGATTTTTTCTGATGGCCTGGCTTCGGTGTCCCTGTTTGTCGAGCCAGTGATTAAAGGCATGCAGCCGCGCATCGGTAAAAAAACCATGGGTTCCACTAATGTCTATGCGCATGTGTTAAATGGCTATCAACTCGTGGTCGTTGGCGAAGTGCCTGCACTAACCGTTGAGCAGATCGCGCAGCAGGTCACTTTTAAAAAATAATTAAATCAATCACTTTTCCCCACACTGCATGCATCATGCATTTCCACCAACCACTAGAATCCTTGCCTTTTTTAATCTAGGACGACTTTCTGTCATGAATGTTGAGTACGCTAGTTGCGTCTGGGATAGTGTGATGTGTGGCAATGAAGTTCAGCCCCTTGTTTTTACGTTGACAGGGCGCCATGTGAGGAAAGTGTTTTAACAACGTTCAAAGTGTGAAGGCAGTAGAGTGCCCCGGCATTTTGAATATATCTTGAAAATATTGAAGTTTTGAATTGATTAAATAATAGGAAAAATCATGATGAAGCAATTGATTTCTGGCGTGCTGCTGGCATGCACCATGTCATTAAATATGTTTGTCATGCCAGTGCAGGCCAAGGATTTGCCTGACTTCACTGAACTGGCGGAAAAACAAGGGCCAACCGTGGTCAACATCAGCATTACTTCAGTGGTTCACGGTGGTGGCGGGATGGGCTTCCCGGGTATGCCTAATGATGAAAACCTGCAAGAATTGCTGCGCCGTTTCGGCATTCCGGGGATGCCCGGCATGCCTGGGCAAGAAGGTGGGCAGGATTATAAAACCCAGTCATTGGGCTCAGGGTTTATTATCAGTAGTGATGGTTATATTTTGACCAATGCGCACGTGGTGAGTGAGGCGGATGAAGTGCTGGTCAAACTGTCTGACAAGCGCGAATTCAAGGCGAAAATCATTGGTGCCGACAAACGTACTGACGTAGCGCTGATTAAAATTGAGGCAACAGGTTTGCCTAAGGTCGTAGTAGGTGACCCAAGCGCGCTGAAAGTTGGTGAGTGGGTGGCCGCGATTGGCTCCCCATTTGGCCTGGAAAATACCATGACAGCCGGGATTGTCAGTGCCAAAGGCCGTGCGCTGCCTCAAGAAAATTATGTGCCGTTTATCCAGACCGATGTTGCTATCAACCCTGGTAACTCCGGTGGCCCGCTGTTCAACCTGCGTGGTGAAGTAGTTGGTGTCAATTCGCAGATATACAGTAAAAGCGGTGGCTCCATGGGCTTGTCATTCAGTATCCCGATTGATGTTGCCATTGATATCTCTAACCAGTTGAAGTCAAGCGGCCGTATTTCCCGTGGCTGGCTAGGTATTGGTATCCAGGAAGTGACTAAAGACCTGGCGGATTCATTTGGCCTGAAACAAACCAGTGGCGCATTGATCGCCGGTGTTGAGAAAAACAGCCCGGCTGACAAAGGTGGCCTAGAAGTCGGCGATATCATCCTCAAGTTTGATAACAAGCCGATTGTGACTTCTGCAGACTTGCCGCGTGTGGTCGCTTCTATCAAGCCAGGTAAAGTGGTGCCGGTAGAAATTGTACGTAAAGGCGCCAGCAAAACCTTGCAGCTAGGCGTGGGTGAAATGCCGAATGAGCAAGCGGATGCGCCAGCTTCGAGCAAAGAGCCTTCCAAGCCGGAAGCCAATAAAATCGGTTTGACCTTGCGCGAACTGACGCCGCAGCAAAAGAAAAAACTGAACGGCAAAAATGGCCTGCTGGTGGCAGAAAGCGTGGGCGCAGCTGCCCAGGCAGGTATCCGCCGCGGGGATGTGATTCTGGGACTGAACAATAGTGAAAGCCAAAGCGTAGACCTGTTCAATAAACAAATCAACGCGGTTGCTGCCGGAAAAACAGTCGCGGTGCTGGTGCTCAGAGGTGAAAATACCTTGTATGTCCCGATCAAGGTCAGCAAGTAAAGGGCGGTTTTAAAGCGCGCTGCAGCTTGGGCGATCTAAAATAAATCCCTGATAAATAGGCGTTTGCTGTAAAATGCCAGCAAATTCGGAAAGGCGCGTTAAGCGCCTTTCTTGCTTGTAATCAACCTATAGCTGAACATGAAGAATATTCGTAATTTCTCGATTATTGCCCACATTGACCATGGCAAATCGACACTGGCTGATCGCATCATTCAGGTGTGCGGTGGCCTGGAGGCGCGCGAAATGGAAGCGCAGGTGCTGGATAGCATGGATATCGAGCGTGAGCGTGGCATTACGATCAAAGCGCAAACAGCGGCCTTGCAATACAAAGCCAACAACGGTGAAACCTATTATCTCAACCTGATTGATACGCCAGGGCACGTGGATTTCAGTTATGAGGTCAGCCGCTCATTATCAGCCTGTGAAGGCGCACTGCTGGTGGTCGATGCCTCGCAAGGGGTGGAAGCACAAAGCGTAGCTAACTGCTATACCGCCATTGAACTGGGCGTCGAAGTCACGCCCGTGCTCAATAAAATTGACCTGCCTTCTGCCGACCCTGCACGCGTCTCGCAAGAGATTGAAGATGTGATTGGCGTGGATGCCACCGATGCTGTGCGCTGCTCAGCCAAAACCGGCGAAGGTGTGCGCGATGTGCTGGAAGAAGTCGTCGCCAAAGTGCCACCACCAGTAGGTGATGTCGATGGACCATTAAAAGCATTAGTGATCGATGCCTGGTTTGATAACTATGTAGGCGTAGTGATGCTGGTGCGCGTGGTCGATGGCGTTTTGCGTGCTAAAGAAAAAATCCGCCTGATGGCGACCGGTGCTGAATATTTATGTGAGCAGGTAGGTGTGTTTACGCCTAAATCCCTGCCACGTCCGCAGTTGAGCGCAGGTGAAGTAGGTTTTATTATCGCCGGTATTAAAGAGCTGGCAGCGGCTAAAGTCGGTGATACGGTAACCTTAGCTGGCAGGCAGGCCGCTGCACCATTGCCTGGTTTTAAAGAAGTCAAACCGCAAGTGTTTGCGGGCTTGTATCCGGTGGAATCCAACCAGTTTGAAGCCTTGCGTACCGCGCTGGAAAAACTCAGGCTGAATGATTCCAGCCTGCAATTCGAGCCGGAAAACTCCACTGCCCTGGGCTTTGGTTTCCGCTGCGGCTTTTTGGGCTTGCTGCATATGGAAATCGTACAAGAGCGTTTAGAGCGCGAGTACGATATGGACCTGATCACTACCGCGCCGACTGTGATTTACGAGTTGTTGCTGAAAACTGGTGAAGTGGTACAGATTGAAAACCCGTCGCGCCTGCCTGAACCTTCCCGCGTGGAAGAGATCCGCGAGCCTATGATTGTGGTCAATCTGTTGATGCCACAAGATTATGTCGGCCCGGTGATGACCTTATGTAATAACAAGCGCGGCATCCAGCGCAATATGCAATATATGGGTCGCCAAGTGATGCTCAACTACGAAATGCCACTCAATGAGGTGGTGCTCGATTTCTTTGATAAACTAAAATCCGTGTCCCGTGGTTATGCTTCCATGGATTATGAATTCCTCGAGTTCCGTGCCGCTGAACTGGTGAAGCTGGATATCATGGTCAATGGCGAGCGCGTCGATGCGTTAAGCCTGATTGTGCACCGTGCGAATAGCATTTATCGCGGGCGTGAGCTGGTCTCTAAAATGCGCGAGTTGATTCCGCGCCAGATGTTTGATATTGCCATTCAGGCCGCCATTGGCGCCAATATCATTGCGCGTGAAACAGTGAAAGCCATGCGTAAAAACGTGATTGCCAAATGTTATGGTGGTGATGTCTCACGTAAACGCAAGTTGCTGGATAAACAAAAAGAAGGTAAAAAGCGCATGAAGCAGGTCGGTAATGTGGAAATCCCACAAGAAGCCTTCCTGGCGATTCTGCGCGTTGAAGATAAATAAAACGGGAAAACCCGCTTTCTACAGGGAACGAGCATGTATTTTGCAATTTTTATGTTAGTGATTTTGCTGGTATCCGGTGCCATCTGGTTGCTGGATATTCTGATTTTGCGCAAGCAACGCCAGAATAGTGCTTTGGGCGAGGTGCCGGACCCGTGGTATGTGGAATACAGCAAAAGCTTTTTCCCTGTCATCCTGCTGGTGTTTACCGTGCGTTCGTTTATTGTAGAACCGTTCAAGATCCCTTCCGGTTCCATGATGCCGACGCTGCTGGCTGGTGATTATATCCTGGTCAATAAATTCACTTATGGCCTGCGTGTGCCTATCCTGAACAACGTGTTTTACCCGGTCGACAAGCCAAAACGTGGCGATGTGTTTGTGTTTCATTTTCCGCCTGACCCATCGATTGATTACATCAAACGCGTCATCGGTTTGCCTGGCGACAAGATTCAATACCGTGACAAGCAACTGACGATTAACGACAAAGTCATCAACCTGGATTTCATTGAGCCATACAAATATGCCTTGAATGTGAATGACGAAAGCGGCAGTTCACGTGCGGTAGATGTGACGGCATCGCGCCTGAGTGAGCAGCTGGGCAACGTCAAACATGATGTATTGATTCATGACATCATGAATCAATACAGCCCCGGCAGCCTGGGTGATCGCCTGATGCAAGGCGAAGTGGTCACCGTGCCTGAAGGTGAGTACTATGCCATGGGTGATAACCGCGATAACAGTTCGGATAGTCGTGTCTGGGGCTTTGTTTCTGAGAAGCACCTGGTAGGCCGGGCGTTCTTTATCTGGTTTAACTTTGACCAGTGGCGCCGTATCGGGCAAAGTATAGGTTAAGCGCGCTGGCTAACATGTTGGCAGCTGCAATTTGTGAGGAGAAAGCAGATGAAATGTTCTAGTATTTCAGCACGCGCACAACATGGGCTTGGCTTGCTTGGTTTCCTGCTGGTGTTAACCGCGGTGGGTATCTTTGGTATGGTCGCTTTAAAAACACTGCCTTCCTATATGGAGTATTTCTCCATTCAATCGACAGTCAACCGTATTGCACATGACCCCATGTTGCAAACTGACGCCGATATCCGTACGGCATTTGACCGTCAGATGCACGTCGACATGATCAAAACGGTACAAGGCAGCGACCTGAATGTGGTCGGTGGCGTGGTGACCGTGCGTTATCAAAAAACGATCCCGCTCACAGATACCATCAGTTTGCTGATTGATTTTGATGCGACCAGCAAGGCATCGCAGTAGGTGAGATGAGCGCGCTCCCGGTATTACAAACCCGTATTGGTTACAGCTTCACGCAGCCAGTCTTGCTGCAGCAAGCACTCACGCATCGCAGCTTTTCGGCCAATAATAATGAGCGGCTGGAATTTTTGGGCGATAGCGTACTCAACTTTATTATTGCGCACCAGCTGTTCAATTTATTCCCTGATCTACCTGAGGGCGATCTTAGCCGGTTACGGGCCAAGCTGGTCAAAGAGTCCAGCCTGGCTGAAATCGCTATTACGCTGAATCTTGGCGATGCACTGAAACTAGGTGAAGGCGAACTGAAGAGCGCCGGCTGGCGCAGGCCTTCTATTCTGGCAGATGCGCTGGAAGCGATTGTGGGCGCAGTCTACCTGGATGGTGGTTTTAGTGCTGCCGAACAAGTGGTCGCTTTGCTCTATCGCGAAACGCTGACCACCATCAACCCCAACGCGATTGATAAAGACGCCAAATCGCAGTTGCAGGAATACCTGCAAAGTAAAAAAATGGATCTGCCTGAATACCAGGTGGTGACGATCGAGGGCGAGGCGCACGCGCAGACCTTTACCGTGCAATGTTTTATCAAAAAACTTAAACTCACCACCACCGGTGCGGGCACTAGCCGCCGCGTGGCGGAACAGCAGGCGGCCAAGCTCGCCATGGAAAAAATTCAATCATGACAGAACACATACAGCTAACTGAAGACTTTCGTTGCGGCACGGTCGCCATCGTCGGTCGCCCCAATGTCGGTAAATCGACATTGCTGAACCATATTTTAGGCCTGAAGTTAGCCATTACTTCCCGCAAGGCACAGACCACCCGCCACCGTCTGCTGGGCATACACACCACTGAAGATACGCAGTTCCTGTTTGTGGATACGCCTGGCTTTCAGCAAAAACATATCAATGCCCTGAACAAGACACTGAACAAAACAGTGACGCAGGTATTGTCTGAAGTCGATGTCGTGTTGTTTGTGATTGAGCCGATGAAACTGGGCGAGGCCGATGAATTGGTCCTGAAAATGTTACCTACGAACAAGCCGGTATTGCTGGTAGTGAATAAGGCAGACTTGATGGGCGACAAAGGTAATTTACTGCCACTGATTCAAGACTTTGATCAGCTGTTTGATTTCGCAGGGATTATTCCGGTCAGCGCTAAAAAGAACCAGAATCTGGATGAGTTGCTGGCTGCTGTACGCGAGCATTTGCCAGAGCAACCCGCCATATATGGTGAAGATGAATTAACCGATAAGAATGAGCGCTTTTTAGCCGCCGAGCTTATCCGCGAAAAAATCTTCAGATTGGTTGGCGATGAGCTGCCTTACTCGATGACAGTAGAAATCGAGAAGTTTGAAACCATTAAAAAACTACGCCGTATCTTTGCCGTGATTATTGTCGATAAAGATAGCCAGAAACCGATGATTATTGGCAAGGGTGGCGAGAAGCTCAAGCAAATCTCCACCGAAGCGCGCCAGGACATGGAAAAGTTGTTCGGTTCTAAAGTCTACCTGGAAACCTGGGTCAAGGTTAAAGGTGGCTGGGCGGATGACGAACGGGCACTCAAAAGCCTGGGTTTTTAGTCGTCAGGACCGGCAGGCAGCACCATGGCTGTGAGCACCCCCAACACTGCCGCACTCAAGCAGTCGCTACAGCCGGTCTTTATCCTGCATACCTATCCGTTTAAAGAAACCAGCCTGGTGGTTGAAATGTTCAGCCGTGATTTTGGCCGGATCGCCGGGGTTGCCAAAGGCGCACGCAGGCCACTATCCGCCATGCGCGGCATGCTGCAATCTTTCCAGCAACTGGCGGGTACCTGGTCGGGCAAAAATGAGTTGAAAACCCTGCACGGCCTCGAATGGCTGACCGGCCTGACCCTGCTGAGGGGCGACGCCCTGATGTGCGGGTTTTACATGAATGAATTGCTGTTGCGCCTGCTGCCGCGCGATGACGCACATGCGCAACTATTTGAGTATTATGCGCAAACCGTACAATTACTTTCTTCACTCGCACACGAAACCGGCAGCGGCCAACTGGCTGAGATCATGCGCAGGTTTGAATTGAAGATGTTGCAGGAACTAGGCTATGCCGTGCCGCTGACACATGATGAAAACGGCGAAATTATCCATGCTGATGAAACCTACCGGTTTGAAGCAGATTATGGCGCCTGCGCACCAGCGGTGACTAAAAATGGCGTGTTGATCCAGGGCGTGACCTTGCTTGATATGGCACGCGGCAGTTATAGCAACGCCACCACACAAACACAAAGCAAGCAGTTGATGCGTTATCTGTTACAGCATTACCTGGGCGAAAAACCGTTGCATACGCGGCAACTGTTAGTCGATCTGCAAGGATTCTGATTTCTCTCGATTGGTATTCGCTGCATCAGAATGTTGAGGCCGCAGGATGGCTACGTTTATAATTGCAGTCAATTCAGTCTGCTAGCCAAAGTCATCAAAAGTAACTATTTTCAAACGAAAGTCACTATGTTAAAACTAGGTGTGAATATCGACCACGTTGCCACTATTCGTCAGGCGCGTGGTACCAAATATCCAAGTGTGGTTCAGGCCGCACTGCGTGCCGAACAATCTGGCGCGGATAGCATTACCCTGCATTTGCGTGAAGACCGCCGTCATATGCAGGATGCCGATATTTTTGCGCTGCGCCCTTTGCTGCAAACCAAGATGAACCTGGAATGTGCAGTCACTGATGAAATGCTGGATATTGCGATACAGGTCAAACCACAGGATGTTTGCCTGGTGCCCGAGCGCCGCGAAGAACGCACTACCGAAGGCGGCCTGGATGTGCTTACGCATTATGCAAAAGTGGAGCATGCCGTTAAAAAACTGTCTGAGCAGGGCATACGTGTTTCCCTGTTTATTGCGCCGGATTTAGCGCAGATTGACGCTGCCATCAAGATAGGCGCGCCAGTGATCGAAATCCATACCGGCACCTTCGCCGATGCGGAAACCGATAAAACGCAAACTGAAGAGTTACGCCGAGTAGAGACGGCGCTATACCATGCGAAAGCTGGCGGCCTGGTCGTCAATGCCGGGCACGGCCTGCATTACCACAACGTGCATCACATCGCGCGCTTGCCCGGCTTTGAAGAATTGAACATCGGCCATGCCATCGTCGCGCATGCGCTGTTTGTCGGCTGGGATCATGCCGTGCGGGAAATGAAAGCCCTGATGAAAGAATTCTCAACCAGGTAGGCTGGGTATATGCAGCGATGCTACATATGCAATGCATTACCCTGAAAGCTTAAAGCAGCAGTGATAGAAGTGGATCCGGCGTTTGACTAGTACCTTCAACGCCGCAGATAAATGCAAGGGATGAGTTTGCGAGGTGGCCATATGATTTTCGGAATTGGGACAGATATCGTTGAAGTCGAGCGCATACAAGCATCGCTGGATCAGTTTGGTGAACCTTTTGCCAAGCGGATTCTGGCTGATTCTGAGTGGGAAGATTATCAGGCCAGCCAGTTGAAAGCGCGCTTTCTCGCCAAACGGTTTGCCGCCAAAGAAGCCTTTGCCAAAGCCATAGGCACAGGCATACGCGGCGACGTCAGTTTCCACAATATTGCAGTCACCCACGATGCCCTGGGGAGACCGTTGTTGCAACTGGCGCCGACCTTGCAGGCCTTCCTCAAGCAGCATCATATCCATCAATCGCACATCAGCATCAGCGATGAGAAGAACCTGGCATTGGCCTATGTGGTGCTGGAAACAGTGAGCACCAAGTGAACTTGCCCACGCCTGTTGAACTGGATATCGAACGTCGTTTTTCCGGCGTACGCCGTCTCTATGGAGAGCAAGGCTTGCAGCGACTGCAAACTGCGCATGTACTGGTAATTGGTATTGGTGGTGTCGGCTCGTGGACGGTAGAAGCGTTGGCGCGTAATGCGGTGGCTAGATTAACCCTGGTGGATCTGGATAATATTGCGGAGTCTAATATCAACCGGCAGATTCACGCGCTGGATGCAAACATAGGCAAAGCCAAAGTGACTGCCATGCGTGAGCGCATCGCACAGATTAATCCGCTGTGTGAAGTGGTAGAAGTGGAAGATTTTATATCTACGGAAAATATGGCCGCTGTATTAGAAGCCCGCCCTGATGTCGTCGTCGACTGCATGGATGATACCAAAGCAAAAATTGCGCTGGCGGCGTATTGCAAGCAGCAGCAATTACCATTGGTGATCGTGGGTAGCGCGGGCGGCAAGCTGGATGCGACGCGCATACGCCTGGCCGACCTGGCACATGTGCAAGGTGACCGCATGCTGGCGAAAGTCCGCAACCAGTTGCGGCGCGACCATGGTTTTGCGAAGGCCAGCGATCATAAAAAATCTGCCAAATTTGGTATCACGGCTGTCTATTCTGACGAGCCGGTAGAAAAACCTGTCGAGGCATGTGAAGCAGAAACCGGGCTGACCGGATTGCATTGTGCGGGCTACGGTTCCAGTATTTGTGTCACTGCCAGCTTTGGCTTTGTGGCGGCACAACATGCGCTGCAACAATTAGTGTTTGCTGATTAATCCCTTCCTTGTGGTTCGCCTGTTTGGCGTCTATTGTCATGTTGCTGTTATAAGATTGTTGAACAATCTCACATATGTGACGTCTACTTTAATAGAAAAACAGGCATAGACATTGCATAGCCAAACATAGTTGAATTTCTGATAGAGGCTAAATGCAGGTGTTTCCAGCCTGTCATCGTGACTTTGGGCCGCTGTGTTGTCGGTTACAGTTTCGCTGCAAGTATCGCTAAAACCATAAAAAAGGTATCTGCCATGCACTTGGATGTATTTCTGAAACAGGCTTCGCTGAATCATGCATTGAACATATTGATATGGCACGCAGCCCAGGCTGGCATTGAGATTGCCGCGCTGGTGAAGCAGGGTGCCTTGCAAGGCGTGACCGAAAAAACCACCACCACCAATGTGCAGGGCGAGACGCAGATGCAGCTCGATATCCGCAGCCATGAAGTCGCGCTAGAGCAATTACGTGCTTCTACCGTTGTCGCCGCCGTCTTGTCTGAAGAGGCGGATGCGCCTATCGTGTTTGAAACCGTCGATGCACCATTTCTGGTCAGTATGGACCCACTGGATGGCTCTTCCAATTTAGCCATTAATGGTGTGGTCGGCAGTATTTTTTCCGTGCTCCCGAATACGGGTGTGGCTACCCAGGGCGATCAGGCGTTTTTGCAGGCGGGTCAGGCGCAACGTGCGGCACTCTATGTCATGTATGGGCCAGCAACATTATTAGTGCTGACCATAGGACAAGGCACACATGTGTTCACCTTCGATCAGGAAAGTGGCAACTTTGAACTCACCCAGCAAACGGTAGAAATCCCGGCAGAGACATCTGAATATGCGATTAATGCCAGTAACCAGCGTTACTGGCAACCTGCCATGCAGCGCTATATAGGTGAATGTCAACAGGGCGCGGAGGGTGCGCGCGGGCGTGATTTTAATATGCGTTGGTGCGCCAGCATGGTCATGGATGTACATCGCATTTTGACCCGCGGCGGTGTGTTCCTCTATCCGCGAGATCACAAACAGCCAGTCAAGGCCGGACGATTGAGGTTGTTGTACGAGGCCAACCCCATGAGCTTGCTTGTCACGCAGGCGGGCGGTGAAAGCATAGATGGTTTAGAAGATGTTCTGGCATTACAACCTACGTCCTGCCACCAGCGCGTCCCGGTATTGCTGGGGTCCAGACAAGAAATCCAGCGCTTGCGTGAATACCACCAGCAAGCCACAGAATAAAGGAGTTTTGCATGGCATTGATTTCCCTCAGGCAGTTACTCGATCACGCAGCCGAGCATAGTTATGGCTATCCGGCGTTCAATATCAACAATATGGAGCAGATCATCTCCATTATGAAAGCCGCTGACGAAGTCGATAGTGCGGTGATCCTGCAGGCATCGGCCGGTGCGCGCGGCTATGCCGGTGAGTCGTTTTTGCGCAAGATGGTCGAAGCTGCCATCGAGCAGTTCCCGCATATCCCCGTGTGCATGCATCAGGATCACGGAACTTCGCCCAAAATCTGCCAGATGGCTATCCGCAGCGGTTTTTCCAGTGTCATGATGGATGGTTCTTTAAAAGAGGATCACAAAACGCCGGCCAGTTATGAGTACAACGTAGATGTCACACGGCGCGTGGTCGAGTTTGCCCATGCCGTGGGTGTCTCGGTAGAAGGCGAGTTAGGCGTATTGGGTTCACTAGAAACCGGCTTGGCGGGCGAAGAGGATGGGGTAGGCGCAGAAGGTAAACTGGATGAATCGCAATTGCTGACCGACCCCGATGAAGCGGCAGCGTTTGTGGAAGCGACCAAAGTCGATGCGCTGGCGATCGCGATCGGCACCAGCCATGGTGCTTATAAATTCACACGCCCGCCGTCAGCTGACACCTTATCCATACAACGTATCCGTGAAATCCACGCCAAAATCCCCAATACTCATCTGGTCATGCATGGTTCTTCCAGCGTGCCACAAGAATTTCTGGAGCGGATCCGGCATTATGGCGGTAATATAAAGGAAACCTATGGCGTGCCGGTTTCCCAGATTGTGGAAGGCATCAAGAGCGGCGTGCGCAAAGTGAATATTGATACCGATATCCGCCTCGCCATGACTGCTGCCATTCGTGAATACTTTGTCGAACATCCGGAAGAGTTTGATCCGCGCGGTTACTTCAAAGAGGCAAGCAACGCGGCGCAACAGCTATGCAAAGAACGTTTTGAAGCATTTGGCAGTGCTGGCCAGGCAGGTAAGATAAAAGTGGTTTCCCTGGAAAAAATGGCCGCCATTTATTAAAAATGATTGAACGGTTACCAGGTAAAGCTGCCATAGAAGATAACGTGGCCAGACTATAGGCCCGCAAAGCAACTCAGCCACTTTACCCGCTCATGCTTAAAGCAAAAATATAATCTCATCGAGGGGGCATGATAGAAAGGTTTTACATCATGCGCAAAAAATTAGTCATCGGTAACTGGAAGCTGCATGGCAGCTTGCTGGAAAATCAGGGCCTGCTCAATCGGCTCAAACAAGAACTACATCATCTGGATGGCGTGGATGCAGCTGTCTGCCTGCCTTATGTTTATTTATACCAGGCGCAAGCTGCGCTGCAAGGCTCAGCCATTGCCTGGGGTGCACAAAACGTCAGCCAGTTTACTGAAGGCGCTTACACCTCCTGCATCTCAGCAAAAATGGTGGCCGAATTTGGCTGCACCTATACTATTGTCGGCCATTCTGAGCGGCGCGCACTCAAACTGGAAAGCAATCAGGTCGCCACCAAACGCCTGCTCAATGCCCTGCACGCTGGCCTTACGCCTATTTTTTGTGTCGGTGAAACACTGGATGAACGCGATGGCGGCATGGCCGAACTGATCGTTAGAAACCAGATGCTGAATGTGGTGTATGGCCTCGATGATGAAGCGTTTGCCTTGGCAAAAAAACTCAATATGGTGATTGCCTATGAGCCGGTGTGGGCGATTGGCACTGGCGAGCACGCCACGCCTGAGCAAGCACAGCGCATGCACGCTTTTATCCGCATGATGATCGCCGAGCGAGACAGGGAGTTTTCCGAGCAGATACGTATTTTATATGGTGGCAGTATGGCGCCTAAAAACGCGGAGAGCCTGCTGATCATGCCGGATATTGATGGCGGCCTGCTGGGGCGCGCGGCACTAGTGGCTGAAGACTTCATTGACACCTGCCGGATTGCCTCGCATTGCTGGCAGCAACAGGTGAAATTAAAAGCGCAAGCGCACTCACCGGCAGTAGTAGTCTAGCCGGGCTTATTCTGGTGCCGGCACGCAATTTCACAAAACTGTCATAAATGGCTGGACGCCAAGCGCTACAATAGTCGGCATGAAAAATAACCCCTCTGTGCTGCTAGACCGTGACCTAAGCATCCTCAGTTTCAATGCGCGTGTACTTTCCCTGGCGCAACGCGAAGATTACCCCCTGCTCGAACGCTTGCGCTTTTTGTGTATCGTTTCCAATAATCTCGATGAGTTTTTTGAAGTGCGCATGCCTTTGCAGATGGAGGCGCACCAACAGGGCGTCACACATGGCCCGGTGACTGCCAGTGGCTGCGAACAGATTGCCAGCATGGCACATGCACTGGTGGCAAAACAGTATGAGCTGTTTAATGATGCGCTGATGCCAGCCCTGGCCGAGCAAGCCATACACCTGGTATCAGGCACGGTGCGTACACCGGAACAAACCACCTGGGTGAGTAATTACTTCAAGCGTGAAGTGCTGCCGTTCTTAATGCCGGTGTCGCTGGATCCGTCGCATCCTTTCCCGCAAGTAGCCAACAAATCGTTGAATTTTATTGTCCGCATTGCAATTGGCAAAGAAGAGAAAATTGCCATTGTGCGCGTGCCGCGAGTGGTGCCGCGCCTATTGCAATTGCCGCATGCCATCAGCAAAGGCCAGCAATGCTTTGTGTCGCTGACCAGTATTATCCGTGCTAATCTGCATGTGTTGTTTGAAGGGGCGAAGATTCTGCATTTCTCGCAGTTCCGCGTCACACGTAACAGTGACCTGGAAGTGGACGAAGATGACGTCAGCAACTTACGCATGGCATTGCGTGAAGAACTTGCACACCGCCAGTATGGTAAAGCGGTGCGCCTGGAAGTGACCCATGAGTGCGATGATGCGCTGGCTGATTTCCTGCTCAAACAATTTAATCTGCCTGCGCTTGCGCTATATCGCGTCAATGGGCCGGTCAATCTGGGCCGCCTGATCCAGTTGCCGGATATGGCAAAAGGCGACCATCTCAAATTCACACCTTTCCAGCCGCAATGGCCACAACATATTCATAAAAACATCCTGCTATTGGCGCAAATGCGCGAGCGTGATTTGCTGATACATCAGCCTTATGAAAATTTTGATGTGGTGATCCAGTTGCTGGAAGAAGCCGTCAAAGATGAGCATGTATTGGCCATCCGCATGACGATTTACCGCACAGGCGCTGACCCGCGCATGCTGGCATTGCTGCAGGAAGCCGTCCGCCGCGGCAAAGAAGTGCTGGTGGTCGTTGAACTGAAAGCCCGTTTTGATGAAGAAGCTAATATCAACTGGGCAGAGGCGCTAGAATCTGTGGGTGCGCAAGTGGTGTATGGCGTTGTCGGCCTGAAAACCCATGCCAAAATGTTATTGATCATGCGCCGCGAAGGAAAGGCCATCCATCGCTACGGACATTTATCAACGGGTAACTACAACCCGAAAACCACCCGCTTATACACCGATTGGAGCATGCTTACCGCCAATCCTGACCTGACCAAGGAAATGGAAGCCGTGTTCCGGCACCTGACCAGTGAGTTGCCTTTGCCACGCATGCGGCACTTGCTGGTGGCACCGTTCACGCTGCATTCGGGCATGATCAAGCAACTGGGCAAAGCCCAGCGGTTAGCCAGGCAAGGTAAGCCGGCACGCGTCATTGCGAAAATGAATGCGCTGACCGATATCCCATTGACCGAAGCCCTGATCAAGGCTGCGGCCGCCGGGGTAGAAATCGACCTGATTATCCGCGGCGCCTGCATCCTGCCAGTCGATTTGCCGGCAATCAAAGGCCGTATCCGCGTCAGGTCGGTTGTTGGCCGCTTGCTGGAGCATTCGCGCGTGTTCTACTTTAATTTAGACGGGCAAGTGCAGATGTGGCTGTCGAGTGCAGACTGGATGAGCCGCAATATGGTCAGGCGCGTTGAACTGGCATGGCCGATCACTGACCCGAAAATGCAGCTGCGCATTATGCAGGAAGGCTTGCAAATGTACCTGGATGATAACCTGGATGCCTGGCAGCTGACTGAGCAGGGTGTTTATCGTGCAGTGCGTGAGTCGGCAGGTGAGGCGCCATTGCAATCTTGCCAGCAGATATTGTTAAAACAATATCATTCGTTATAAGGTCTTTTGATGTTAGTACGTAACCTGATTTTATGGCGGCACGCTGAAGCAGAAGACCTGCAGCACGGGTACTCAGACCTGGAAAGAGCGCTGACTAAAAAAGGCCACAAGCAGGCGAAACAGATGGCGGCATGGCTCAAGAAATACCTGCCAAAACAAACCTACGCCATGGTGAGCCCGGCGCGGCGTACGCAAGAAACCGTCGCTTACTGGGGCGAGGGCTGGCAGGAAGAGAGCCGTCTGGCGCCCGAACGTCCTTTAGAGCCGATTTTGCAATTGCTGGCGCAAAGCCCCTTTGAGCACATCATGCTAGTCGGGCATCAGCCTTGGATAGGCGAAGTGGCTGCACAATGCCTGGGTATGGAAGATACGCAGCTTAGCATCAAGAAAGGCGCGATCTGGTGGCTGCGATTACCAAAATCCGGGCTGCCTTACAAACTATATAGTGTGCAGGCGCCAGATCTGGTGGAATAACGCGGGCATATTCACCAAGCATGATTTCAGTGGCATGATCAAACAGTCACCAGTGTATTGCGCTTGGCAATACGGCAATTAATCTTGGATTGTTGTCTTGATTAAGCGCCGTTACCGCGAGAGATTACTTCTTTGGCCTGCCTGTTTTGATGGTAGGTACTGTAGCTAGTGCAGCTTTCAAGGCAGTATCGTTCAGCGCTGACAGCAGTTTTAAACCAGCACGCAGCAATTCACTTTTCTTGACTGGTTTGCCCAGGCCTTCAAGGCGTTTCTTCAAGGCTGCAATTTGGGCGTATTCGTCTTTTGGCATGGTAAAGCTATCGCGTTCCATTTTGATTTTGGGCGCTTTAGGTTTGTCATGAGCGACAACTGGCTTAGTTGCTGTTTTCGTTGCTGGCGCAGGCGTTGCTTTTTTAGCCGCCGCTGCTGCTGGTTTGGCGGCTACCTTGGCAGCCGGTTTCGCTGCAGTTTTGGTGACCGCTGGCTTGGTTGCCGCTGGTTTAGCGGCTGGCGTCGCAGGTTTTGCCGCCGCCGGATTTACTGCTTTGGATGCTGTTGTAGTAGTCGTTGTTGCTGGCTTGTTCTTTGCCGTAGGTTTTGCTGCCGGTTTAGTGGCCATGTCGCTCTCCTTAGTTTTACGTGAAAACAGTTTATACCGTTTTTATTTTGCGTCAATTGTCATAAAAATTTCATATTGCTGTGGTGTCATAGAGGCTGTTTTTCATGACAAAATTCAACACCTTCAAACAGGGAGCATGGGATGCGCAGGATATTGGTGGCAAACACCAAAGGCGGTAGCGGTAAAACGACCCTCGCTACCAATCTTGCTGGATATCTGGCGCAGTTGGGGCATAAGGTTGTACTGGAAGATATTGATCGCCAGCAATCGACTGCTTCCTGGCTGGCACGCCGCCCGCAGCATGTGGCTGCCGTATTCAATGCCGAAGACCTGGGTAAATCCGCATTACAAAAAGCCGATTGGGTCATCACCGACTCTCCCGGTGGTTTGCGCGACAAGAAAATCTCTGATGCGGTGACCGAGACAGATTTAATCCTGGTGCCTATCGCTCCTTCTGCCTTTGATATTGGTGCTACCCAGGATTTCCTAAGCTTGCTGTCTGAGGAAAAAGCAGTGCGCAAGCACAAGACTTTTGTCGGGCTGGTAGGCATGCGCGTGATGCCACGCACCAAATCTGCCGAGCGATTACTCGCCTTTATGGATGAATCCGGCTTTGCCGTGTTATCCATGTTGCGGTCTTCCCAGATATACGTCACTGCGGCTGAAGAAGGCTTGAGTATTTTTGAGTTGTCGGGCTCTCTCAAAGAGATCGATATTGCACAGTGGAATCCGGTCACCGACTGGATTTTACAAAACAGTGAGTAAAGGCCTGGCAAGCAGGCAAAAAATTAAACAACCCTGGACAACAGGTTGAGAATCAAGGATGCCTGGCAAGGCAGGCATTTAGCAGTAAATCAAAGGAGTAATATGAAAGACAAGTCGAATCCAGTGTATCTGGAAAAAGTGCAACAACTCAGCCCAGCCGAAGCTGAGCGTGTGTTATCACGCATGGGTGGCAAGCTGCCTAAACGCTTTATCAAGGAAAAGCTGTCGCAGGAAGAGGCACTCGCTTTACAGCTTGAAATTGAAGATGAGCAGTTGAGCGAGTGGCGCGAAAAAGTAGCCAAGTTGCGTGAAGAAGACGAAAAGCAAACTAAAAAGAAAAAAGATTAGTTTGCTTAACGGTACATAAGTGCGGCGCGTTTGCCGCACTCAATAAAACGGGCCTTGATCGGCCCGTTTTATTTATTTCAGTGTCTATTCGTGCTTTTAATTCACGCGTTTAGTCATAATGCGCTTCAAGCTGCCAGCCCAGTTTTTGCCACAGCTGGCATTCTTCTTCCAGCAGGTAATGTGTTTGCGGATGCTGGTTGACCCATTGTGTTGGCAAAGTTAGCGTAAATTGCTGCTTTTCGTGCGCTAGATGTAAATGCTTCAACACCGGTAATCGGCGTGAATGGCAGAAAATCACCGCCAGGCGTAATGCCATTAACTGGCAAACCAGGTCCTGGTTATCAAAGTCGGCAGGCAATTTCCGCAACTTGCCTTGATGCCCCAATACCAGCAGGCTGATGGTGTGTAACTCGCTTTGGGCAAAACCCATCAGCTCAGTGTTATCGAGAATATAAGCGCCGTGTTTGTTACAGTCGGTATGCGAAATGGCCCAGCCAATTTCATGGCACAGCGCCGCCCACTGCAATAAAGGTTTTTGCGTATCACAGGCTTGCATCACATCGTAAAAATGTAGCGCCACTTTGCTGACATTCTGCGCATGTTCCAGCTCGACCCCAAACTGTTTGCACAGCCTGGCGATAGAGGCAGAGCGCAAGTCTTCAGTCGCATCAGCAGGGCTTAGAATGTCGTAAAGCACGCCATGGCGTAGTGCGCCGTTGGCCACCAACATGGTGTCAATATTCAGCGTATCAAATACCGCGGTCAAAATAGCCAGGCCACCGCCAATGACTGCGCGTCTGTCATCTTTCAGGCCTTCCATATTCAGGCGGTCAGGTGTTTTGGCTTTGATCAAGGTTTGCTTGAGCCATTCGAGCTGGCTGCGCTCGATTTTATTTGCTGAAAATCCTGAACCAGCCAGAACATCGGCCACGGCACCGACCGTGCCAGAGGCACCATAGGCCACCTGCCAGTTTCCGCTATAACGGCTGGCAATCATGTCGATAATCGATTCGGCGGCGATTTCGGCCCTTTCAAAGTTGCGTTCGCTTAACTGGCCGTCGGCAAAATATTTTTGCGACCAGCCGACGGAACCTAAACGCAGAGACTCAGTGACGTTGGCTTTGAAATGCTGGCCGAGGATAAACTCGGTCGAACGTCCGCCAATATCGATCACCAGGCGTTTCTCATCCGACTGCGGCAGCATGCGGCTGACGCCCTGGTAAATCAGGCGCGCTTCTTCCACGCCTGAAATAATCTCAATCGGGTAACCCAGCACTTTCTGCGCCTGCTTGATAAAGTCGGCGCTATTGGTTGCCTCCCTCAATGTTTGCGTGGCCACAGCACGTACATGCTCGGCCGGGAAGCCTTTCAGTCGCTCGCCAAATCGTGCCAGGCATTTCAGCCCGCGTTCAAAGGCCTCTGGTTTCAGGTTGCGATCCTCATCAAGGTCGCCGCCCTGGCGAACAGCCTCTTTCAGGTAATCGACGCGCAGGATCTGCCCATCGACCACACGGCCGATTTCAAGTCGAAAGCTGTTGGAACCCAGGTCTACAGCAGCGAGTTGGGTGTCATGGGTAATAGTTAGCATGCGATACCACTGAAGAAATTACTTTAGATAACGTGAAATAGCCTTGGGGTATTCAGGAAAGTAGCGTTCAATCACACTCAAATCAAAACTTCTCAAAATACTGGAGTTGGACTCGCGATCAAGCAGGAAACTGAAAGAAGCCGCCACCAGTTCAGTGGTCGTATGCGGCGTAGTCAATAACTGCCTCGCATACTCCGGTTTTACACTGACCTGATGCGTGGTGACCTGCGACCCATGCACGGTGACAGAAAAAGAATTAGGACTGGTTTCAGTCACCTCAATAGTCGCCACGATCACCTCCGCCTTGTTTGCCCCTATAGGCAACCCCTGCAAACAGTATAAATCGTTATGTTGGCAGAGGCCAGTGAAACTAATGTGACGGAAACGAATATAAAAATGTCGCGCTGATCGGCTGCAAATTTCATTAAACTGTCATCGCTTGAAATTAAAATAAAAAATAAAAATGACTAAACTGATACTCACCTACTTTAGCCTGCTATTAGCGCTGTGCCTGTCTTGCAACGCGCATGCCGCACGTCCATTAGTCACGGACGACGCCCGCCTGACCAATGCCCATAGCTGCCAGCTCGAGAGCTGGGTGCGCGCCTATGAAGGCGGTCGCGAAATGTGGGCATTACCTGCCTGCAACCTGGGTGAAAACTTTGAGGTCACCTTGGGCGGCGGTGTTTACCGCAACCAGGATGAACACTACCGTACCGAAGACTGGATAGTGCAATTCAAAACCCTGTTCAAACCACTGGAAACCAATGGTTGGGGCTGGGGATTAGCCGCCGGGCATGTCAAGCACACCGATATTCAGCCCGGCCCCAACCAGTTGGGTAATACCTACTTTTATGTGCCAGTGTCTTTTTCATTCCGCGATGATGATGTCGTTGTGCATCTGAATATGGGCATGTTGCGTGACAAACAGGCCTCAGAACTTAAAGCCAGCATGGGGTTGGGCGCTGAATTTAAACTTGGTGGACCGTTTAAAGGCATCGCGGAAGTGTTTGGGGATAATACGCAAAATCCGTTTTATCAGCTGGGTGTGCGGTATTCATTAGTGCCGGAGGTGTTTCAGGTGGATGGCACGATAGGTCAGCAGGTGAATGGGGATAGTGGGAGTCAGTGGTTGTCTATTGGGTTGAGATGGACACCGTAGGGGCTGGTTTTTGTGCAATATGTGAATGCCGTAACAAACATTCATTCTGATGGAAGGTGTAGCAGGAGGTTTCGCAGCGCATGCTTTCTGTTTGTGATGCCGCTGGCTTAAGTCAGAAGCAGATAACTGTCTACAACTGGTCGTCATTCTGGCGTAGGCCAGAATCCAGGCAGGTTACTTCTTAGCTTGGTTACAATAAAGAACAAGTATTGCACTTGCTGTAAGTTGTAATCGGTATTTCTTTGGGTGGTTTGGCACTCTATTTCGCGATTCCCTTTCGCCCCTAGGCGAGTGACTTTTCTTTGCTTGCCCAAAGAATAAGTCACCAAAAGAAAGGGCACCTAGCTTCCGCTTGTTTCCTGCGTTGCTCGTCAAAATAAGCGGTCGCGAAACTCGCCCTAGCGGCCTGCACATAACGCAGGCCACCGCGGAGCTCAGACAGTCGCTCCCTTCCTCCTTATTTTGACTCCGCTACTCGGCGCGTCAGATAGGGGCCCGGTTAAAACCACCACGATGAAATGTTGGTTAAACGTATGGCATTCAGGGCGCTAAGGGACTTCTTTAACTTCCAAAGCTAAACCCCACAAACCAATTCAATTGTTTTGTGAGGTTCTCTTGTTTGTTTTATTCAATGGTTGTACGGGACGCGATGTGAGAACCCTCACTTAACTAACTGCGTAGTGTTTTTCACGGGCCCCTATCTGACGCGCCGAGTAGCGCAGTCGGCGTGGGAGTCTTCGGCCAGCGCCTGTTTGAGTTCCGCAACAAGCCACGTTGTGTGTGGCTTGTCAGGGCGAGTTCCGTTGGACGCCCACGTTGATGAGCAACGCAGGAAACAAGCGGAAGCTAGGGTGCATTTCTTTTGGTTACGTTTTCTTTGTGCAAGCAAAGAAAAGTAACTCGCCTACAGGCGAAAAAGAATGGTTCAAGATATCAAACCTGCTCATCATCCATCCCGGGCTGTAAAGCTATTTCAACAGAATAATCCTATTAATCTGCCCCAGCCTAAACGCCGTGGTACTCATCTTCCCACCCTTCAACGCCAAAGGCCTGATCGGGCATGGCGGAATCCGCCGCCCATCTTCCATCAACGTATCATCCTCCGCCGTCGATTGCCAAACCCCGCCATTCACCGGCCTGAACTGCCAGCGGATGTAACCAACTTTGGCACCCAACTGCAACATCTCATCGCGATCTGGGGCTTCACTCACTAGCAGTTCGTGTTCCAGCGCTTCATCATATTTGCCGAACGCCTGTTTGCACGCCAGCGCTTCCTGATCTGTCGCACCGACATAAGTGCAGGCCCTATGCTCTTCGCGTTGTACATCCCATGCGCCTAATTGCCATGCGGCATCCAGCACGGCTTCTTCAACCATTTCCGGTTGACGCCAGCGGTCATTGATCTGCAAGGCTGAGCCTGGCACCGGTTTCAGTAGCGGTTTTAGCATGGGTAAGGCCACCATAGGCTGCTTGCGGAATCCATGCCAGTGCAACATCAACAGCAAGGGCGTATCCGCTCGAGGTACCGCAGTTAAAGTCACTGCGGTTAATGGCAGTTGCATGACCTGCATTTGCTCAATCAAAGTGTGAAAAATATTCATCATCCACTCCTTATTACTTAACAAAGCCTCTTCAATAAATAGCTAGCAAGAAGCGTGCTGGAAGCGGGTTTTTAAATCAGCAAGCAGCGAGATGAACAAGTTATTCGATGGGTAAATGGTATGTGTGGACTGATGTTTTAATCATGGGTTGGCTGCATGTTTTCCTGCAATAGCTATTTCCCCTCTTGAAAAACGGTTTTGTTTTCCCCATCTAAACAAAAATTTTTGTGTTTAAAACCCGTTATTTGGAGAACCGTTATGACGACAGCGACAGCAGAATCGCCATCTAAACAAACCATGGGCTTTCAGGCCGAGGTCAAACAATTACTACAGTTGATGATTCATTCGCTGTATAGCAATAAAGAGATCGTATTGCGTGAATTGATTTCCAACGCCTCTGATGCGGCGGATAAGTTGCGCTTTGAGGCTATCTCAAATGGCAGCCTGTATGAAAATGACAGTGAACTCAGTATTAAAATCGCGTTTGATAAAGACGCGCGCACGGTGACCATTTCTGACAATGGCATAGGCATGCGTCGTGAAGAAGTCATCAATAACATCGGTACCATTGCCAAATCCGGCACCAAGGAATTCTTCCAGAACCTGACAGGTGACCAGGCCAAAGATGCCAACCTGATCGGCCAGTTTGGTGTGGGTTTCTATTCCAGCTTTATCATCGCGGACAAAGTCACGCTGATCACGCGCCGTGCGGGTGAGGCTGAAGCGATCAAGTGGGAGTCAGGTGGTGAAGGCGATTTCACGATTGAGGCCACAGAGAAGGCTGGTCGCGGTACCGAGGTGATCCTGCATCTGCGCGAAGGCGAAGAGGAGTTCCTGAATGACTGGAAGCTGAAAACCATCGTCAGAAAATATTCTGACCATATCACTTTGCCTATCGTGATGAAAAAGTCCGAATGGAAAGATGGCGAAAACGGCGAAGGTGGCCAGATGGTGGCTACGGATGAAGATGAAACCATCAATACTGCTTCTGCCTTGTGGGCGCGCAGCAAGAGCGATATCACTGAAGAAGAGTACAACGAGTTTTACAAGCATGTGTCGCATGATTATGAAAACCCATTGGCGTATACGCATAGCCGTGTAGAGGGCAAACAGGAATATATTTCCCTGCTCTATGTGCCAAGCAAGGCGCCGTTTGATTTGTATGACAGGGAGCGCCGCCAGGGTATCAAACTGTATGTAAAACGCGTATTTATCATGGAAGAGGCCGAAAAGCTGATGCCGCAATACCTGCGTTTTGTGCGCGGGGTGATTGATTCTGCTGATTTGCCGTTAAACGTGTCGCGCGAAATCCTGCAAGACAGCCGTGATGTGGAGGCGATTAAAAATGGCTCCGTGAAAAAAGTGCTGAGCTTGCTGGAAGATATCGCAGACAACAAACCGGAAGAATATAACAAGTTCTGGGGCGAGTTCGGCCGCGTACTGAAAGAAGGCCCTGGCGAAGACTTCGCCAACAAAGACAAGATCGCTGGTTTGCTTCGCTTTGCTTCTACCCATGCCGATAACGATACGCAAGATGTGTCGCTGAAAGATTACATCGGCCGCTTTAAAGCGGAGCAGGAAGTGATTTACTACATCACGGCAGATACGTTTGCGGCTGCGAAAAACTCACCTCACCTGGAAATTTTCCGCAAAAAAGGCATTGAAGTATTGCTGTTGTCGGACAAAGTCGATGAATGGTTGCTGGGTAGCCTGACCGAGTTTGAAGGCAAAAAACTGCAATCCATCGCCAAAGGTGATTTAGACCTGGGCAAGCTGGAAGACGAAGCAGATAAAGAAGCGCAGAAGCAAGTGGAAGAAAATGCCAAAGGCCTGGTGGAACGCATCAAATCGGCGCTGGGCGATGCAGTGAAAGAAGTCAAAGTCACGCATAGGTTAACTGATTCACCCGCTTGCCTGGTGGCAGGCGAGCATGATCTTTCCGGTAATCTGGCGCGTATTCTCAAAGCGGCGGGTCAACAGGCGCCAGAGAGCAAACCGATTCTGGAAGTGAATCCTGCGCACCGACTGGTTGAAAAACTCCAGGCTGAAAGTGATGATGCGAAATTTACCGATTATGCGCATGTGCTGTTTGACCAGGCCTTGCTGGCAGAAGGCGGGCAGCTGGAAGACCCGGCCAGCTTTGTGAAGCGTATCAATAGCTTGATTCTTTAATTACTCATTCAATTAATCAGCAAGTTTGCTTTAAATATAAAACCCGCGCGAGCGGGTTTTATATTTTGTATGGTTATATCAATATAATCCAAAATTCTTTTCTGTTATTAATTAAGCTTGGTAGATTAAACCCCTCAATCATTGTGAAGGGGCTGGATATGCGCACTACCGTAAAAATGTTGCCGTGGCTGTTATCAATGCTGGCAGGCCAAGCCTTTGCCACCGATGGTTATTTTGCCCATGGCTATGGGGTTAAGGGTTTGGGTTTAGGTGGCGTGGGCATTGCGCTGCCGCAAGATGCATTGGCGGCTGCTACCAACCCGGCTGGTCTGGGGATTGTTGGCGACCGGATCGATTTTGGCGTCACCTGGTTCAAGCCGGACCGCGATGTCCGCCTCAGCAATACTGCCGGTGGCAGCGGGGCGCTGGATGGCCGCTATGATGGCAATGATACCGAACACTTTTTTATCCCCGAGTTTGGCTATAACCGCGTGATCAATGACCGCACCACCCTGGGTGTCAGCGTTTACGGCAATGGTGGCATGAACACAGATTATAAAGATGGTATCCCTTATTTCAATAATACCGGCAGCCGGGTCGGGATTGATTATCTGCAAGTGGTGGTAGCGCCAACTGCGACCTGGCGCGTGACTGAGCAGCATGTATTAGGTGTCTCACTCAATCTGGCATATCAACGTTTCGAGGCGAAAGGCTTGCAGAACTTTGATAACGCAGGCTTCACAACCTCGCCGGGAAATGTGACCAATAATGGGCACGACCACTCGTATGGCGCCGGCTTGCGTTTCGGCTGGATCGGCCAGGTGAGTGATGCGGTGACCTTGGGCGCGACTTACCAGACCAAAACCTACGCCAGCAAGTTTGATAAATATAAAGGCTTGTTTGCAGAGGATGGCGATATTGATATCCCTGCCAATTACGGTATTGGTATCGCCATTAAAACGACGCCCGCATTGACGCTGGCTGCCGATGCGCAACGCATCTTGTATTCTGATGTGAATGCGATCGGCAATTTATCGTTGAGTAACCTGCCTGCCAGGCTGGGCGCATCCAGCGGCCCGGGATTTGGCTGGCGTGATGTCACAGTGCTCAAGGTCGGTGCACAGTATGCCTACAGCGATAGCCTGACCTTGCGTGCTGGTTACAATCATAGTTCGCAACCGGTGCGCAGCAGCGAAACCCTGTTCAATATCCTGGCGCCTGCTGTGGTGCAGGATCACCTTACCTTAGGGGCAACCTATACTTTGCCGAACAAGTCTGAGCTTTCGTTCTTTTTTGCACATGCCTTTGAAAACAAAGTGCGTGGTAATAACTCGATTCCAGCTGCGCCTTTTGGCGGCGGCGAGGCGGATGTACGCATGAACCAGAACTCCCTTGGCATTGCTTACGGCTGGGCGATATAGACTATTGGCATTCAACTGATGGCCCCACGGCTGGCATGCACTGCCACTATTTTAGTCATCATCATTACATTTATCCTGTTTATAATAAAAGCCATGGCACCTTCGCCGTGGCTTTTTGTCATACAGGCTCATTGCCGCGACGGGCTTGTTTTTTGCTTTTAAGTTAGACGATCACATCCGTTATTGATTATTTCAGGGGAAGATGCATGGCCACTAATGCCAAATCCACACGTTCCAAGACTAACAAAATAGAAACCATCCATAACGCTGAAGACTTTTTGCTGACGCAGTTGCCGATTCCGCAAGCTTTACGCAACCATCTGACATTTTCTCTGGGTAAATCCAACTCCTGGGCCACTACCAGGGACTGGTACCAAACCGCTGCCTTTACTGTGCGTGACCACTTAATGAGTCGTTGGGTGATTACCCGGGATGCTTATCGCGATGCAAATACCAAGCGCGTCTATTATTTATCACTCGAATTCTTGATCGGCCGCATGCTGTCAAATGCAGCACTGAATTTGGGCGTTGCACCGGAACTAAGCGAAGGCCTGCAAGAAATCGGCCAGCAACTGGAAAGCGTGGCCGAGATGGAGCCGGACGCTGCGCTGGGCAATGGCGGTTTAGGCAGGTTAGCTGCGTGTTTCGTGGATTCTATGGCGACCATGGATATTCCAGCGACCGGTTACGGTATTCGCTATGACTATGGCATGTTCAGGCAAAGTATTGAGGGTGGCCAACAGGTTGAGAATCCTGATAACTGGTTGCGCTACCAGAATATCTGGGAAGTACAGCGCCCGGAACATACCTGCGAAGTGAAGTTTTATGGCCGTGTCGTGCAAGTGCATACCGAGCGTGGCACAGAACGCCACTGGATAGACACCGAGAGTGTAGTGGCCATGCCGTACGATGTACCTGTGCCCGGCTATGGCACACAAACAGTGAATAATCTGCGCTTGTGGTCTGCCAAAGCCGCTAAAGAGTTCGACCTGACATCGTTTAATCAGGGTAACTACGATAAATCTGTCGAAGGCCGTCATGGGGCGGAGACCATTTCCCAGGTGCTATATCCAAACGACACCTCTGAATCTGGCAAAGAGTTGCGTTTAAAACAGCAATACTTTTTTGTATCCGCCTCTACGCAAGACATCCTGCACCGGTTTATCACAAATAATCCGGACTGGGATACGTTGCCGCAAAAGGTCGCCATCCAGTTAAACGATACTCATCCTGCGATTGCCGTGGCTGAAATGATGTTCCAGTTGGTCGATCACTATCACCTGGCTTGGGACAGGGCATGGAAACTGGTCACGCAGATATTCGCCTACACCAACCACACGCTGATGCCGGAAGCACTGGAAACCTGGTCGGTAGATCTGTTTTCATCGCTGTTGCCACGCCATCTGGAGATCATTTTCGAAATTAACCACAGGTTCCTGCAGATGGTGAACCAGCATTTCCCCGGCGATAGCGCCTTGCTCAGTCGCGTCTCCATTATTGATGAAACGCATGGCCGCCGTGTGCGCATGGCTCACCTGGCGGTGGTCGGTAGCCATACCGTGAATGGGGTGGCGGCTTTACACAGTGAATTGTTGCGGACGACATTGTTTGCCGACTTCAACAAAATTTATCCCGGCAAATTTACCAATGTGACCAATGGTATTACGCCGCGCCGCTGGCTCAACCAGGCTAACCCGCTGCTCACCGAGCTATTAACGAAACATATAGGCACTGGTTTCCAGAAAGACCTGGGCCTGATTAAGAATATCGAGCCGTTGGCTGAGAATGCAGCTTTCAGGAAAGCTTTCCGCGAAGTGAAGGCAGCCAACAAACAGCGCCTGGCCTATAAAATCCTGCAGAAAACTGGTGTTGCCATTAACCCGCAAGCGATATTTGATGTGCAGATCAAACGGATCCACGAATACAAACGTCAGTTATTAAATGTGTTGCATGTCATCACCTTATATAACCGCATTCGTAGTGGCCAGGCAAAACACCATACGCCTCGCGTGGTGATCTTTGCTGGTAAAGCCGCGCCAGGTTACTGGCTGGCCAAGCAGATCATCCGCTTGATTAATGATGTCGCAACGCTGATTAACAATGACCCGGTTATCGGTGACCAGCTGAAAGTCGTGTTTTATCCTAACTATGAGGTGAGCGCCGCCGAGATCCTGTTCCCGGGTGCTGATTTGTCTGAGCAGATCTCTACTGCTGGCACTGAAGCCAGTGGCACGGGTAATATGAAGATGGCGCTCAATGGGGCGCTGACCATAGGCACACTGGATGGCGCCAATGTGGAGATCAAGGAAGAAGTCGGTGATGAGAATATCTTTATCTTCGGCCTGACTACGCCCGAGGTCGCGCAAATCAAGGCAAGTGGGTATAACCCCTGGGATTATTACAACGGTAACGCTGAATTGAAGCAGGTCATCGATATGATAGGCAATGGTTTCTTTTCAGTGGGCGAACCTGATCGATACCAGGCGATTGTCGATACCTTGTTACACAAAGGCGACCATTACCTGTTACTCGCAGACTATGCCGCCTATGTCGAGGCGCAAGACAAAGTAGCTGCCTTGTACCAGGATGAAGAAGCCTGGTCGCGTGTGGCTATCTTAAATGTGGCGCGCATGGCGAAATTCTCCAGTGACCGTACCATAGGTGAATATGCAAATCGCATTTGGAAGGTGGAGCAATTTAAAGTTTGATTGCAAAATTTAACAGTTATACAACAAATGATAAAGCAAGCCCTCCCAGGCTTGCTTTTGTCCTTTCTTGGCCAGTCATTTGTCGGTACACTGATCTCAGATTTGCATGGAGATAAATAATGAAAAAAACTGCGTGGGTGATACTGATAGGCTTGTTGTTTTCGGATGCACAAGCACTTGATCTAAAGAGCCTGGGGGATGTCGTCAATAAAGTCAGCGGTAACGCTACCGCTGATAATAGCGGCGCTGTCAGCAGCCTGACCGACAAGGAAACCAATGACGGGCTGAAGCTTGCGCTCAATCAGGGGGTGACAAAAGCGGTCGATGTGCTGGGTGCCACGGATGGCTTTCTGGGTAATAAAGACGTGAAAATCCCTTTGCCGGATTCCCTGAAGAAGGTTGAAAAAAGGCATGCGACTGGTCGGCATGGGCGATCAGGCTGATGAACTCATCCTGAAAATGAATCGTGCGGCAGAACAAGCGGTGCCTGAAGCCAAAACCCTGCTGGTCAACTCCATCAAGCAAATGAGTCTGGCCGATGTCAAAGGCATACTCACTGGCCCGCAAGATGCGGCGACACAATACTTCAAGAAAACCACCTCAACCGAGATGGCCGCCAAGTTCCTGCCGGTCGTGCAAAAAGCGACTGCCAATGTCAAACTGGCCGATACCTATAATCAGTATGCGGAAATGGGCAGCAAGTTTGGTGTAGTAAAGAAGGAAAATGCCAATATCAATCAATATGTCACGCAAAAGGCATTGGACGGCGTTTACCTGATGGTGGCAAAAGAAGAAGCGGCCATTCGACAAGACCCTATGGGCCAGGCCAGCAACTTGCTGAAAAAAGTATTTGGTGCCGCGCAGTAAACATAAGGCAATATCAAAGTTCTGATAACTAAAAGTCGTCGCTGGCAAGCGGCGCCATTTAGTTTATCCCTGTTATTGATCAGCTTAAGCCTGGAAGTATTTTCGAATTGGTGTTGACACACCTTTAGCTTCCTTGCTATAGTCTCACCTCTCGACGCAACACAAGTTTTACTAGTCGATTCGGACGCGGGATGGAGCAGTCTGGCAGCTCGTCGGGCTC
>CAJNOL010000086.1:79238-94233 GCA_905250125.1 Rotaria sordida
CTGGAGATTCTCTCTTATCTCGTGTACAACCAAGAAATTTACGATCAATAAGATTAGCGCCCATCACTACTAAATCAGCTCCATTACCTGCAACGCCTGTTGCAACTGTCATACCTACCACAACCTCTACATCAGTATCTCATACAATGACTAATTTGCGTTCGTCAACAAGAGGAGTTCCACTTCGACTCGAACCGATCAGGTATTAATTGGACGTTTTTATATTAAAAAAGAAAAGAATACTATAAAAATCTTCTTTAACAGGTCACCAAGTAATGTCAATCCACAATATCCACCGAATTCGAATGCTTTACATAATACTTCAAGTTTTCGTCCTATAAGTAATTTATCGTCACATCAACCTCCAATTCCTAACCAAAAACATCAAGTACCAAAACCTCAAAGACCACAAACAAATCAGATGCTTAATGCTGGAGGAGATACACGTTATTAATAAGACAAAACAAAATAGATACAATAAACTTCTGTTTTCTAACAATTTGAATGCATGTGTTTTTATTTTAATACTAGAATGTAAAATAGACTTTGTGTGTTTTTAATATAAAAAAACGATTATAGTAATATATTATAGTCTAATTCATTTCACTTAGGGCATATCAAAAGTAACAAAATTTTCAAGAAAAAAAATACAGAAACAAGTTGTTCTACATTTTGTTTCATCAGATGTTCAAAATAGTTCTGGTATTTTCGTCGATAAAAAGTTCTAGATAGTTACTGATGGAATAGTGGTGATTAATGGTTTGTTCTTGTTCAATATGATGTATTAGCACGGAATCAGTCGTTTTGAAAAAGATACAAAACAAGGTTTTGGAAGAAAAGTGACTGCGTCGAACTACAGTTGACGAAGTTCTACTGATAGATATCCTTTATTCAAATACTTTCCGACAGTTCTATTGATTAACGGCTATCATCAATTTGATATGTATGATATTTGTCAAAGACAATACATACTAGCTAGAATATTATATTCAGAAAAACTTATCAAGAAATATACTATAAGCAAAAATTTCGATAGAGTTTTAAGTATAGATATACCACTTATTGTATTGTTGGTTTTTCGTTGACGATCTCATACTTGACGTTGCATATTATCTAAAATACTTTGATTTTGATTGATTCATGTAGATTAAAAGAGTACTTCCTTTGCTTTATTCTTCAAGACGAGAAAAGCAAGTCTTATATGTAACATGATACGGTACAGTTTTAAAAGCTTCTGTAGTAAAACGAGATGATTTGCGTGTACAACAAGTAAACGTTTGTTTTCCATTTTTTTTGCATCGGCTGAAATGAATTCACCAATACATATTTATGTATTACGAATCTTCATAATACGACAAGTTATCTAATTCTGAAAATAGTTTTGCAGTAGTCTTTGTTGGAAAATGGTCACCCTTAAGATCTGAAAATAAAAAATATCAAAGAAAATGTTTTATTTAACTATTCAGACATTCTTTTTGTCATGAAAGCGTCAATGAATAGTGATTAATCATGGCAATTGAAGCAGTTTTCACGACATGGATATACATTGCTGTTTACATCGTGATCAATTATCATTTCAAATAACGTAAGCAAATCATTTCGATATACAGATGTTTGTAAAAAAAACTAGGACGAAGTTTTTTTTTTTAATCTACGATTCCTCTCCTACTGCTAGAAGCAACTATTAACGTCATGTTTTTATGGATGAACCTCCGATAGTTAAACTACGATGAGGATGCGGACGGTTGAGACTGAAGAGAGAATTCTTAACCACACACGCACACCCATATCCATAGAAACCAATTATTTTGAAAGTAGGAAAAAAAGAGTAGTGTTCTGAAGACGACAAAAGTTTCTATAAACAAGTACAACTCTGATAATATATACATAATGTTCGATTGGTAACATAAATATTGAGTTGGAAGAAGGAAGCGAATAGTGATACATGGATGAGATCAGAAAGAGAATAGAAAAAAAGATGAACAAATATTAAAAAGTAAACACATAAAGATTGAATTGAAATGTAGATTGGCAAGAAGAAAATTGATTTCTGGCACTGTGGTCTTGAAACTAGCAATTGCTTTTGAGCTGCCCGCAGATGATTTAGAAGCGCTCACTTCATATTCAAAACTCTTGCAACGTTATTCAGATCTTGATCTTTGTCTGCTATCTCGTAATTCACAAACGCAGATCATTTGGTAACTAAACTCAAGCTTCGCTTGGATTTGTATTCGTACACTTGCTCATGTGGGATTCATCTGTCATACGGAATATGCCGGAGAGAAAATCAAGAATGCTTCATTGTCACAATTTAATGCTGAACAACAACAGTGGGAACTGTTATTTATACCTCAGTACGCTGCTCTACATCATCTCATCATCTCGACTCGATCTGATGATACACAATATCAAAAAATTGCACAATTCTTTTTGAACATAACACGTTTCTATCGTCCAACAGTCTACTCACAATTTCATACTGAAAAGTGTTATATTTATGAACTACTCGAAGATAGAGTTGAATCAGGTTCTATCGTACATTTTCGTTATATATTTTAACAGCTATTAAGAAAGTCTTTGTCGAAGTCGATTCAGATCGAGAAGAATCGTTTTCAATTGTTGAATCGCTATTCGAACAGACAATAAAAGTCGACTATAACAAATTGACCAAAATTATGAAATACTCGCTCAATACTTTGTGATATGAGCCCGAGTATTCAATTATTGCATGCAATATATTGTATGAAATTTGCAAATAAATGTATTTGTCAAGAAATCATCATCAAGTTAAGAGCGATACAAATGTAAATTTTCATCATGTGTGGATGTCAATGTCGATAAAGGAAAGATCAACACACCTACCCTAGTGTGAAACTCAAAACATTAATTCGATTGACAACAGATTTTCAACTAAGATTAATGAATTTGTTCGATTTTTCGACCTTGTTTCTTGAGACAAATGATGAAATGAATGAAACTTTCATAATTAGAGTTCGACTTTCACTAACAAGTTCTTATAAGATGAAGTTGTCTTGCATTTTGTCGTTGTATCAGCATAATTTTTTATAAACATTTATTTGAAAATTAACACTATTAGATAGACAACTGAATTTTGTATCTATTACAACACCTTGCAATGGTAATACAAAGCCACCAACAAATATTTCCCAAATGATATGTTTAGTTCAAGACTCACGGTTAGCTTTAGATTTTTTACTCGATGGTCCCTATTATTAATATCATCACTCGATAAAAGAATCTGAGTTTGACTTCAGTATTGGCATGTAACAGTGAACCTGATTCTTAGTTTCTTTAGGTGCCGTCACCACATTTGTTTTTGTATGCTTTTGATTATCGATATCTTATTCTTGATTCTAAGAGTATCTATAAAAACGACACTACATGAAAAGAATAATTTTAGAGGTTACGTACAAACATCTATGTAAAGGTGATTTTATTTCATTATTTAAATCTTATCATTTCATTAGTTTGTACCAATATCAAGGATCAAGAAATGTTATATAAAAGGAGAAATGAAAAAAAAAACATGGTTCGAAACCAAACGATTCGATTGGAATATTTGTTGATCGATTGGTTTTTTTTACTTTTACTAATATAGCTCGGATGTTTTTTTATTTTGTTTATTTCAACGAATTTATTGTGTCTTGTTGCTATAAAGCCAAAAAATTCATCAAAGACCAAAACAAGTACAACATTTGTTCTGTTTGAGAATTTGCTCAACAAGAGTGAGTCTTGTATAGTCAAGGATAAAAATGGCATCCGTTGGTACAAAGTATATTGAATTTTTTTTCTCAATGTCACACATATTTATCTTTAAAAAAATAATAGGTTATCATCGAACCGAATCGTCTAATCTTCAGAGATATTAATTCAACAATTGAATACTATACTAGTAGGTACAATATCCATCTTCTTAGTAAACCATTGAACTTTCTTTTTCGTAATTTTCAGTTAAGCACAATAAAACCAGGTATGAATAGCATTTGTTTATGAATACATATGATCTTTGTTTTTATTCTTGTATTGAGATGGGAATCAGATTTCAGTCAAATATGTAATTGAACATGGAAACAATGTTATTTTTTATTGGAAGTGAGTAAATTCATTTTATTCTCGATTTCATTAATGTCTTTTCTTCTGGAATAGACACTTTTCCTAAAAACACAACGAATCACATTGAAACATACAAAATTAACTTGTATACTTTAAATAAGAATTAATTAGAAAAAATTTCTACATTTTTCATTGTTAAAAATTTAAGCGTGCATATAAAATGTCAAATTGGGATCAGAATGAACAATCGAACAGTAATAATAATATAATTTTATGAAAAATCCTCCAAAATGCTTGAAATCCTAAGTTGAAATCACTATTGATAAGTAGCCGATTTAGATTTTAATTGAAATTTTTTTCATTTTATTTGCAGTCAAACACTTGGTTTCAATTCAATTTTCAAAACAATAGTATTGAACACCAAATATGAAACATATAAAATGAGCTATAAAAGTAGTATTCATGGATATCACATCACTCGTAATAAGAAACTTGGAGCTATTGTTCCTGTATCCCCTGGTGATCATTTGATTAAAATACCAAAAGGGGAAGATGCTCCTTTGATTCTTTCTATGATTACTATTATTGTTGATGCATCAAGTGCTTAGGAAATTGCTTGCAACGATCAGAATTTTTTTCCCTTCGTTATTTGTGTTTTCACATTACTCTAGTATCCTATATCTTCTACTTAATTTCCTATTTTTATTGTTTATATCACTGCTCCTTCTGTCATCTTATATCAATAAAATTAAAGTGCTTCGACTCATTGGTAATTTTTTAACTGAATATATTAAATGGTGCTTATTTTCTAGAATAGAAACAAAACTTTGTCAAATTTAAGTTAGTCCAAAAGACATATTGAAAATATCAAGAAAAGTTTCAAATAATAAAATCGTACACAATAAATGTACAATTGAAGATACTCATCTCGAATTTTAGCCTTTTGAATAAATATAGCCAATTGAGATTTTAAAAAAAAACATTTCAAAGTAATTGATTTAATGGGTTACCAATGCCCATTTAATAAAAAAGCGGGCGGGTATTTTTCGAATAGCTTTTGAAGGGAATGGCATAGCGAACTACGATTTTCACCATTGGAAAGAGACGATGAAGACGCATCGAACTATATATGAAAAGATTTTTCTGACTACTTTTCTGAGAGGTCTAGTCAAGTTTTCTCAAAAAATTGCTTTTTTTCATATGTTTAGAAAGAAGGAATTTTTCATCAAAGTACAAGAAAACTATATTTTTCGATTACTTTTTTGGAAAAATAGCGTGATAACTTGTACTTCAACAGCTAGAATATCTTATTGGTTGTAATTAGAAATAGAATCTTTATGCAGTTTTGTAATTTTTCCATTGGCGGTTCTAGTGCATCCCTCAAAATAAACAAGTCAATGCCGCGACCACACGAGGCATGTTGATTTTCTACGAATTTCACATAAGACTCTTAGGAAAGTAATCAAAAAAATCTTTTCGTATATGGTTTGATGCATCTTCATCGCCTCTTCCTAATGGTGAAAACCACAGCTCTCTTTATCATTTCCTTCAAAAGCTATTCAAGAAATACTCATCCGCCTTTTTTTTTTTGAAATGGGCATTAGTCGTATGAATATAGATGTGTGTTTGCCTACCGTTGTCCGCTTTGTCCACTGTACAAATCAAAACAATACGGAGGATATCACTAGTCACGTGTGCGCGAGATATTCGCAGCTGTTCTGCTTCGATGAGCTAAGTGCTCCAGAAGGCTAATTTATTTTCTCGTTTAAAAAAAACAATTACATTTTCTTTTTTAAATCTTCAATGTTTCTTTTCGCAAGTGCAATATGTGGATGATCGGAAGGCAGTGATTTTTGCCAGATTTCTTGGGCCTTTTCGTAATATGAAAGTGCTTTCGAGTACGCGCCCATGTTAGAATGCACATCACCGATGTTGTTGTAGTCAGAAGCCAAGTCGGGATGATTCGAAGGGAGAGCTTTCTGGTCGATATCAAGTGCTTTTACGTAGTATGAAAGTGCTTTTGAGTATTCCTTCATGTTTTGATACACCAAACCAATATTGTGGTAGGAATAGGCCAAGTCGGGATGATTTGAAGGGAGAGCTATTTTTCTCATTTCAAGTGATCGCTCATACGATGAAAGTGCTTTTAAGTAGTCACCCATGTCATCATACACCATACCGATATTATTGTAGGAAGCAGCCAAGTCGAGATGATTCGGAGGGAGAGCTACTTTTCGGATTTCAAGTGATCGCTCATACGACGAAAGTGCTTTCGAGTATTCGCTCATATTCTTATACACCAAACCGATGTTGTTGTAGGAAGTAGCCAAGTTGGGATGATTCGGAGGGAGAACTGATTTTTTGATTTTAAGCGATTGTTCGTACGATAAAAGTGCTTTCGAGTACTCGCTCATGTTATAATACACCAAACCAATCTGATTGTAAGTACTTGCGAAGTCGGGATGATTAGAAGAGAGAGTTTTCTGATCGATATCAAGTGATTTTTCGTAATATGAAAGTGCTTTCGAATTTTCGCCCATCTCTTTATACACCGTAGCAAGTTGAAAATAGTACTCCGATCTCTTTTCATCAGAAGAAACTCTTTCAAGGAGTAATTTGTAGAGATGTTCTGCTTTTTCAAACTCACTCATTGCAATGAGTATATCGCCGATTCGAGACCATCCTGTAGTCCATGCAAACTCTTCGCGTAAAGATGCCGTAAGTTTGTTAAAATCATCGTCTTGATTACCTGTGAGAGTAAGATTCACTTGCCAGAGACGATCTGTACTTCTGTCTTCAATACGTTCTATGTGATCGATACGAAAAATTGTATGAGTCGAAAAAAGAATCTCTTCTTCTTTATCGCTGTAGAAGCCAACACCTTTGATGTTGACAAAAGGTGTCGATGATGCTGCGCAAATGGCCGTATTGATGCTCATAACGAAAAGGATGCCAACTGAATTCGCACCGAATGCTGCCGGCCTTGCGAAGTTTTTGAAAGAAATCTCGCGGTTACGACTTGTCAACAAGAAATTATTAAAGGACATAAGTCCGCCTTCAGTTTCCTTCATTTTGTCAAAGGCTTCCATAGATAAGCCTTGACCACGAAAAACTTGAAATTTCAATGGCATGGCTGCTTTGCTGCTTTGTTGTTCGTGATGTAATTCCGTAATATGTTGATGTAGATTGCGGATGAAAAAGCCCATTTTAAGTATAATGTCGACATCCATTTGTCGAAGAGCACGATTAAGCATTGAATACATGAAATAAGGGGACGTATACCACCAAATCGGTGTACGATCTCGGTATTCACGTTGCACTTTTTTTGTTTCATCCTCATCAATATCAGTTTGAAGACGACAGTATTCCACGAGATCTTTTATTGATTTGGCATCGTCATCTTCGATTTCCAAAAGTGCTTCTTTTACAAATTGTGTGTACATAAATAATGCATCAATACCATTAAAACTGATCGATATCATAGCTTGATCACATCGTTGGCGATCGATTTCTAGGGCATTACAAATTCGTTCGATTTTTGTACATACGCCTTTAATCTTCGGTACTTTATTGGCCCATTGTTCATGATAAGATTGATTACCACAAAAAACATATACAGACTCTAGTTGTGGCATAGCTTCAATATCTTGTACTATTTTTTGTCCAAGTGAGCCCGACACAATCATGAATACTTTTTCTTTTGTAATTTCATTAAGATAATTGACGCATTTTTCGACATCCGTGAATACTGTAATGGATGCTACAATCCGTCGCAAACGTTTTGACGAATTTTGAAAATCTTCCTTGGATTCATCAATATTGGCATCAAGCCAGACGAGAAGAAAATTTTGAATAATTCGACGAGCAGATTGAGGAAGTATAGCATTTCTGCTCGTCGTTATTGTTGGTACTGTTACTGCTGCTGCTGTTGTTGCTGTTGATGATGATTTCTTTGGTTTATATGCTGTGGACGAAGAAGATGATTCACTAGCAGTTGATTTTGAATGTTGCTTTTTGTCCATTTGGATGATGTTGATGATAATGATGGCGTCGTGTTTTTTTGTAAATGAATGAATAAATAATAAAGTAAATATGGCTCCGATGGCGATGAAAAGAAAGAACGGATAAAAACAGAATTTGTCTCTTTTTCTCTCTCTCTGAATTTTTTTCTTGCTTTTATGTTCTCACTTTTTATTTCTTAGTTACTTATTGTTGCTATAGAAGAAGGCTTGAAAGACTTCTTATTTCAATCTTTTATTTGTTCGTTTCTTTTTATTTCAAGAGTTTTTTTTTTACTAACGAAACAATAGTGACAAAACATGTAACGAACTAAATCTCTGCAAATCTAGAGCATGAAAATGAAGAAACCATTTAAGATAAATGAATGACTGGATTATTGATCGATTGTCATTCGTAGGTAGGAAAGAAGAAAATGGAAAATTATAAGTAGAATTTAAAAATGTTATTGTTGTTCTTTCAGTTGCTTATCTGATTTCATCAGAAAATGCTCTTATTTTAGTTATGTTTCTATGTGTCGATAAGATATCTTGAGTCAATAAAATAAGTGTCTTATCAGAAGACAAACGAAAAAGAATTTAAAAAAAACGAAACTACTCTTTTCTGTTGTGACTTTTTTTCGAGCAAACAATAAGAAAGAAAGCAAATTTACTTTTGTAATCAACGTAAAAATATTTAAAACATAATCAAGTTTCATGACTTGGTCAAAAAATAAAAAGTTTATCGATCTTTAACAAATGAACGTGTCTTTTTTTTTGAAGATAGAACAGAAGTCTGTGTAGTTTTTCGATAAAGATTGTTCTCTTGTTTTCTCTTGAATTCGTTATTATGCAAGTCATTATGTTTTGCTTTTTTTGTCGACGTTTGCATCGTCATCTCAACAAGGCGAGGAAGAAGCAGAAGGACAAATAAAAATGCTCTCATATAATAAAATGAATCAATGTTGTTTGCATTGTTGCCAAGGCTTTTTCTAACATTGTCGTTGCAGATAGTAGGTAGTAAGTATGAGTAGCGAAAATAATACCACGTGTGAGTAGGAGTGTGAGTTTTGGTCTGGATGTTTTTCATCAACTTCATGAGAAGAAAAGAATAAAAAACATAATTTGTTTCTCATTATTTCTAATTATATATAATAAAATATTTATTGAATGAAGATGTTTGTTCTTTTTATGTGTATATATTTTAATAGAATTTATCATATACAACTAAATGTTATAATACTACGACAAGAAAACAATCAAAACATGTGCCTATGCGACATACAATGATTGAAAATAGAATTCAAAAAAAAAAAATACACAGATACATGACCGAAATGAGAAAATATAAACATATATATGTATTAGTTTTTATCTATTAATAATCCGATATTGTAGGTAAGGACGATATGGTAGTTTTGCTAGATCATTATTTGAATATATTGATTAAATATCAAAATTATTTTGTTCATTATTAATTATTATTATTCGATTGATATATTGTAAGCCAAAGATTATTGAATACATCTGAATGATTATCTGATAATATAAAACCTTATAAGAAATATTATTATTATTATTATTATTATTATTATTATTATAAATTAAAAGCAATAACATACTTGTTTTTGTTCAACGCAATAAATTTCGTTTATAAGAATAAAAATCAGCACGATGCATATAGTTTACGTTGATGAAATTTTTTTATTTTGTTTCTATCAACAACATAATAATCATTCATCGATATTATTATTTGTGTTAATGATTGATTAGTCATAATATCAACTGGTTTTTTAATATTTTTATTAAATAAAAAAAATATATAATTTACTAATTGATGTCATTACTTCATTATGACTACATTCATTACTGTATAGTTTTTGATATTCTTGGGTTAGTTGATGAGGTTTAACTGTTGATAATTCAATATTATGTCATCGATTTGGGTTCGTATAACGATTTGATCGAGATTTTTGGTCACATTTATTTTCATCTTCCTTGTTGTCAATAGAAATTAATTTGAAATTGAAAGGAAGTTTTTAGCTTAATCTTAATTTTTGTTCAATCAAAATGGAAATAGCTTTATTATTAAAGAATTCATAGAGATAGTTGATCTCGGAGATGAGAAGAAAAACATAGTCATCGATCTCTATCTATATATGTATATATCCATCCTTAATAATCATGGAATGTAACATTAAATTCCATAGTTCAAACACTAAGTGATAATACTCTACAGTTGTTTAATATAATTGAAATCTATTTCATGAAAAATTTTCCTTAGAGTAATTTAAAGATGGGATACAAGAAATTTTACATTTTCCGATCTGTCAAGTATTATAATCATCATTAACAATAGGGTGTGATATGGGCTTGGAAATGTGAGTAGATTTCTGAGCTTTGATTCACATCAACACCTATACCCTATATGTGTTGATTGTTGATGGTAAATTATAATGAATTCCAAAAAAAAATAACATACTTCAAAACAATGAATTGTACTTTGGGAAAGCGTTTGTTTCTTTTTATCTATTCAAATACTAATAGTAAAATTTACTGACAAGCAATATAAAAGTAAAACAGAAACAAAAAGAAATGTGATCAAATGAATTTTATATTATTTTGCTTTCCATACTTGTTCATGTAAAATATTCAAAAGAAAATAATAAGCATATACGGGTATAACGAAATTCTTTACTGTAGTCTAGCATGATACTTTTGCAAGATAAGAGTATTTCTTGATTTTTTTTGATCATCGAATTTATTTTTTCAATACATATCTAATCTATATAAGAGATATTTAGAAAAATTTTTACAATTGAAAATAAATTAGATACATATTTATTTTAATTTTAAATTCAATATTAACAATTTTATTTTTAGTTGTTTTTTTCTTGTATTGATGCAATTATAGAGATAATAAGTTCAACTGATTTTTTTACAATGAAGTACATTTTCACCGTTAAGAAGAATGATAAACTGACGTTGGGTGTGGGTCATAATCAGACTGTTATTGGTGGTGATGAGAGTGAGAGTGTGAGTGCGGATGTTCTCTGCACCGAAGCACATAAATCTATACCCTATATTCAGTTGAATCATTTGTTTTTGAATGTACTGTTGCGAATATTTTTTAAAAATGTCCTATTCTTGTTTTTATTTCCAATAAAATTGGTGATCAAAACACTAATGTTTTGATAATGAAAAAAAAATGCTGACCCAAAATGGTTGCATCTTTGATTTACAGAGATGTTTGTAGTGATCTTACTGAAATTCAACATTCTCTATGTATATATATAAAATTAAAAATTTTAGTTAACTAAAATTTTTAATTGGGTGTGGGTGTGGGTGTGGGTGGGGTATGGATGTGGGCGAGATAATAACTGAATCTCTAACCCACACACTCATTGTAATTGATCCAATCCAAGATAATAATGTAAATCAAGTATCTCAAATACAACCGAATACAATTGTATGTCTAGTTATAATTGATTTTGCTCAAGATGAGAGCATTTTAGAAGTACATCAAGCAGAAATAATGCCAAACACAGATCCTCTTAATACAAATGCACAGATTAATCAACCAGAGAATGATCTACCTGTTCCACTTGTTCCACCAGTGGCTGCACCATCTTTGGAAGTCGCTGATGCAAATTCAACAGTTGCTACTGCTATTGATAATACTGATGAAACACTCAGTATTCGTGGTCAAATTCAAACACCAACGTTATTATCACGAACGAATAAAAGTTCAAATTTATCGGAAGCAAATCAACAAGCTAAAAAGAAATGTGTTCCTCGAAGTGTAAAACGACATTGTAAAGCACTTTATTCATCTACAAAATCATTATTTTTTAATAACAAGGCAATGAAATCTTGTCGGTATTTCATCATATCAGTCATCAATACAACTTTAATCACTTGTCTGCAGGTGACGTTTTCTCCCGTAATAAAAAAAATGTAATTTTATTTTATTTCACTGTTCGCAAAATAAAATCAAACAGAATAATTTAGAAGTCATTGTGAACTGAACATGTGCGACTTTTTATAACATGATCGTTCTTTCTTATTTCTGTAGTTAGTAGTGCTTTTCTATTGTTCTTTTCTGAATTGTATATCAGATGTCAATTGTAAATAAACAAACCCATGCTAGAATGAAAAAGAAAACAAGGCTTATTACAACTTACCAAAACGTACACATACATCTCTAGCCCTGAAGAGTACTACGGTGTAAAGCATATGAAACGCGTAAAATTAACTCGGCATTCCTTTTAAACAAATTCTAACTCAAGCAAATTTCTTCCCTATTTTACTGTTCTTTAACTTCAACAGAAAAACAATTATTTAAAAGCAAGAATTGAAAGGAACAGACTGATTTCTACGATAAGCATACAGGTCGGCCAATTTTCCACTGATTACGACATATATACAATTTAGTTCGATATATCTATTTATAAAAACTTTGAAAAAACTTGTCTATATTGTGAGTTTACTCTAATTTTACACGTTATATATTGTCAATATATAGGTTTTCAAACTTGTCTTCTATGTTACATTCATGTAGTTCTAATTTCGAACATAGCTGATGAGGACTAGGATAAGCTCCAGTCGAAACCAGTCGTATGATGCTTTGAATCATATTATATCTTTGAAAACACACCCACACCCCACCCTTATGTAGTATTGGTATAATATGGACTCTAGGACTAGAGTTGAGCTCACGCTCAATTAGGTTCGCTGCATATGGCCGTTTTGTTTCACATTCTGTGCTTCATTGTTGGCTTCATAATGTAGTTTCAAAAGTATACGTTCTTTCCTATGGTTTGTTGACGTTCTAACAACATATAGTGTTAGTTCCTACGAAAGAAATTTAGCAGTTGTCAATGTTATGATAATGTTTAAAACAAACGAAAAGTTTTAATGAATATTCAAAAAAATGATTCGAAGATCAATATGGTATAGATAAAAAGTCATATTCAGCAAGTTTGACGTTGTTGATTTTGAAGGTAAGTGAGAGCATTTGTAAATTTATTAAAAAGTGCCGCGTCATTCAAATCCATTTCTCGTTCGCACATCTCCTCTGCAAATGGTCCTATGACAGTTTTGTTAAGATGGTCTTTTAACAACTTCATCATTTCGGGACTTTTCGTTTGACCTCTCAGATTACTTATTTCGTCTATGAATTCATGTATTGCTTGCTTCAATAGAAAATTACCATCACCACTAGATTGTTCAACTGCCTCGTGTAAATCAGATCCTTGTCTTTGAGTCGCTTCAAACGTTATATTCAAGGCTTTACGACATTTTTCAAGTGTTGTTTCGCTTGCAGACAAACTTTCACAAGCCTCCTTGAATTTTTTTTCACGTTCAATAGCTGGACGTAATATCATACAAATATTACCATCTAATTGATGTTTTTTCCTTTCGAATGTATTCCATTTGTCAGATGATTTTAGGATCTGTTGAAGTACTTGAAGTTTCTGTTCACTGAAGCCACTATTAATAGATTTCAGTTGATCTAATGTTGATTTGTAAAGGTTATTAACGGCTTCTTGTTCACGGTTAAATACACGCTCAAGAGCAATTGGTAGCGCTACATCTAATAAGGCGTCCAATTTTAAATTGCTGATTTCTTTATTTAAAGTTCTTACGGCTTTTAAAAGAACAGTTTTACCATCGCCATTAAGCACACCTTCTACCACAGGTGATTGACGACGAACAAGTTGAAATATCTCTTTTTCTTTACCATTCAACAACGATTTGTCATTGAATGCTCCCAATAATTGATCAATGCTTCTTGAAATATTGCCTCTGAGCAGCTGATCCAAGTTTTCATTAAGTGATCTTTGCATATTTTCAATTTCCTGTGGCAATTCCTCCACGAATTTCAACGAATTTTTGTCGATATCTGCAATCTCCATTCCTGTGAGAGCTATTTGTTTAACGACTTCTACTGAGTTATTTTGTGAAGCTATATTGCGCAGAGTATCAATAGATATGCTACCGAACGTACTTCGCTTTAAAAATTCATTTAGGTCACCATTGACCAATGGTTGAGCACCTTGGATTTTGTCAGGTATTCTTTTCACAAATTCTACTTGCTTCTGATCGACACCAGCCAAAGCCATGCCTTCGAGAGTCAGTTGTGTAATTGTTTTGGCAGAAAGACCTTCCTTAGCAATCTGTTGAACAACATTGAGGGGAAGACCAGCCGACATACCACGTTCGAGGATGGCATTCATATCTCCGCTGAGTAATGCTTGTGCATCTTTCATCCGTTCTGGAAGTTGTTTGACTAAGTCGATCGTCTTTTGATCAACACTTTGCAAACTCATTCCTGCCGTAATAAGTTGACTAACACTTTCCGGAGAAACTCCGCGTTCAAAAAATTGGCGAACTGCATTGACAGGCATGTCTCCTAAGATGCCACGTTCACATATCTGATTTATATCTCCATGGAGCAGAGCTTGCGCATCTTTAATTTGTTCTGGTAGTTTTTTCACAAATTCTATTTTCCTTGCGTCAACGCCTTCCCTAGTCATACTCTCTAGAGCCAGTTGTGTAACAATGTCTGTAGAGAATCCATTTTCGGCAATTTGTTTAACTACACTGACAGAAAGACCTATTGAATCAGCACATTTAACCATATCAGATAGGTTGCCAGTTGCTATAGCTTGCAGATTACGAACTCGTTCCGGTAGCTTTTTAACAAAATCAATCGTATTCTGATCTACACCCACAATAGACATACCATCAGCAATAAGTTTCGCAATGGTTTCCTCAGAAAAACCTTCTTTACCAATCTGTTGGATAGCATGGAGAGGAAGACCGGCTAATTTATCTCGTTCCAATATTTTATTTATATCGCCACTGAGTAAAGCCTCTGCATCTTTCATACGTTCGGGTATTTGCTTAACTAAGTCGATTGT
>CAJNOL010000086.1:94243-166369 GCA_905250125.1 Rotaria sordida
ATATCTTGAATAGCTTGAACAGGCAAACCAGCTAACATTCCTCGTTGCAATATTCTATCTAAATTACCACTCATCAATGCCTCGGCGTCTTTGATTCGTTCTGGTAACTGTTGCACGATATTAATGGTCTTTTGATCTACACCTGCCATTTTCATTCCATCCATGGCAAGTTGTGTTGCACTTTCTATAGTGAATCCATATTTAAGAATCTGTTGAGCGGCACCAACCGGAAGGCCAGCAAGAGTGCCTCGTTCCAATATTCTATCTAAATCACCACTGAGTAAAGCTTCTGCATCTTTTACACGTTCTGGCAATTTTTGAACAAAATCAACTGCTTTCTGATCGACTCCTGCAAGTGCCATACCACTGGAAGCAAGCTGTGTTAGATTTTCTACAGTGAACCCGTTTTTATCAATTTGACGAACAGCATCAATGGCGACGCCGATCATTTTGATTTTTTCTAAGGAAGCAATTGGTTCGAGACATCCGGTTAGGGGTCCACCTGGACTTAATAATAATTTACCATATTTGATTACTTTGGCTTCAAAATAGTCAACCAGATCGAAATCTGCCGTAATTTTTGTTGCTAAAATGCATTGAGACTTCTCTATCATCTACAAAAGAATATCTACTTGTTACTCACCAACAGCTTTGTAAACATCGAGAGCTCCATCAAGAATCAGCGATGTGCCTAGTTTGAATTGACCTTTCAAACACAAATAAGCCCCACCAACGATTTGTGCGACTCCCATAACGAATACGAACACAGTTTTCCACCAACAACGTTTTGCTTGAATAACGAATACATACCGCCACATCAATCCTTCTGCAAGCCACTCTTCTCGTTCGGCATTAATGTCGTTTGTTAATGGTTCAAACTTAGTACCTTTTAAGCATTCCAATGTTTCTGGCCAATGCTTGAACTCACAGGATATTTCATGTTTACTTTCCTCAAATTGTTTCAATTGTTCACGACTCTGTTCAAAAGTTGAATGAACAATTTGAAGATAAATCAACTCAGCAAGACTTGTTTGGTCAATAGGTCCATGAGCCTAAGAAAATAGCATTAAATAAAAGAAATAGAACGATCTCTCTTTTTCGTCTACATACAGCTGTGGTACCCTCTTCGGTCGTTGGTGGATCATGAAAAATCTCCAACAACTTGCGTGTTTCTATTTCTTGATTTAGCAACCGAATAGCTTCATTCATTGCCTGAATAGCTCGATCGATGGAAGCTTGGCTATTTCCAATATGACATGGTACTGTATTATAGTGAGCGATGAAGTCATGCGGATCAATGTCTAATGCATGTCGATATAATGTCAATGCTTGTCCTTTTCTATCATTCACTTTATCCGTACAGAAGGCATGGAAACCGGCATAAATAAAATATTTTGGATGAACAATCAAACGGCTTACTGCTTGAAACTGGGCATTGATTAAATTCTCCACATCTTCAGAAGAATGATTGTCTAAAATGGCAATTGAATCGTGCATCCGTTTTTGGATGTCAGCCTCAAATTCTCTATAACGTTGTTTTGTTGTAGCTTCATCAGCGCCAACAAATGAAGCCCATAATTCACGTAATGAACTAAATCCTGGTTTGAAAATATCATTAGCAAACGAAAGTTTACTTTTTTGTGAATGCGCCGTATCAAGAAAGCGAATGAGCAATTCGTCTTTCATCTCAACACGCTTTACTTCTGCTATGCCATCTTCCATATCGCTTTCTTCTTCTCGGTCTCTTGCCCGTTTCCAAATATCAACTATTGTAGCTTGATCAACTCTTCCATCAAGTTCTTGACAGATTCGTTCACGGTAAATGATTAATCGAGCTGAACCTGGTTGCCCTTGGCGTCCTGCTCGTCCAAAAGCTTGCTCTTCAATACGAGAATTTCTCGGCATAAATGTTACAATTACATGTAGACCACCTCGTTCATTAACGATCGTCATTGTTCTCAAATCTGTTCCTCGTCCAGCTAGGTTAGTAGCCACGATCACATCGCCTTGATGAACTTCCTCAGGTTTAACATGTTCGGCGAGATCGCTTCGAAGATATAATTTGAGACCAGGATGCTGAGAACGCAATACTGATTGAATGTCTTCCGCTTCACGAATCGTTTCACAAATAATGAGCACAGCTCGACAATTACAAATAGCTATGGTACGACATTCATTGTGAATGTTTTCTAACCACTGTTGACGAACTCGACTGAACTGACCTATTGATAAAAATAAAACAAGTTTTTGGATAAGCATTTGCTTTAATGCGAAATTCGAACTTACTTGGATAGATTTCAAAGATACTATCTATATATTTCGGTACATTGAAGGCGTTGATATTGTACACTGATCGAATGAAATTTCGCGCATCTTTCCCACCCAGCGTTCCTGTTACTCCATATAGATGAGGCTGGTATCGTTTGAAAAGTGTAACATTGGAAAAGAATGAATCACACATACGTTCAGGTGTCATACGTAAATTGTGTTTCAGTTCGAGAAATTGGTGCACACCGTTGCTCCAGTGCATATTCAATTGAGACATCCCTGTATTAGCGTAATCTACGACAACGATACGCCCATCATTACTAATGACATAATCAACATTGAGTGCTAAACCATACAGTGCCTGTTTTGCGCCCCATATCCATTTAGGTAATTTCTTATCTATATATTCTTGACGATAGGCTGAATAGCGAATAAGCTCTTTATTGGCTATTTTGCGACGAATGAATTCTACTGCATCGGCTATAAACTCAATAAATTTCATTAGAATATCGGGAATTCTACTAAAAAGACACTAACTTACCCTTATAGTATCCATCGGCTCGTCGAATGACAAATTCATTATTTTCAGTAAGATTGTATTTTTGAAAAAAAGAATAGATAAACCTCAATATAATGTTTAGAGATTTGTATCCTGGTGTTAACGATGCTAATTGTGTATAATGCTGACGTTGATCAATGAACATACTGTCAACTTCATCAACAATAGCTGCGTCGTAAGGACGGTCTCCTCGTATCTCTGTTTTTAAATAAAAATCTGTTCGTAAGAGATCACCAGCAAAATGCGAGACTGTTCCATAAACGATATGAACACTATAGTTTGGTTTCGTTTCAGGATCACAGCAATTGTGTCCAACTGAAAGACCGAACATTCGGTAGAAGGGTGCGAATTCGGCAGCATCACGTTGAGCAAGAATTTCAGAAGTTGTAATTATATCAACGCGTTTATTCATCGGAGGCAGTGAAAGATACACGGTCACTAAAATAAAAATATATTTAACATAGTCGAAAAATTTCTGAAAATATCTTATTTAAATTCATTTAAATGTGAAAGTTTATTTATAGAACATACACATGGAAACTATGATGGATTTGCCTTCACCAGTGCGTATTTGTGCTAAACGACCTTTGTCCTGACCAGGGTTTCCAATTAGAAGAAGAAGAGATAAAATTTGAATGTCTCTCGGACGATATTGCTTAAAGAGATGTGCTGCTTGAATGATGACGGCAATTTTAGCGAACTTATTTTTAAAGTTTAATTGTTCTTGGAAATTTGTCGATGTCATTTTAGATGCTTCTGTATGATAATAGCGCATTACTTCATCATATTGATCCTCCAAGTCACTGATATTTAATGATGGGTTTTCGCGCTTTAACTCCTCAAGAAGTACAGGAACCGATTTAGCTTTGCCTTGTTCATCGACAATTTTATTTAATTCCTTCATCCATTGATGAGCCGAACATTTAGTAATTGTATTAGTAATACGATCAATGTGTGTTTGCAGTGAGATTCCATTTGTAACAATGGTTTCGATGACTAACAAGGCTGTTTTTAATGATGCTATATTATTAGATATTTCTGGGCTTATAAATCTTCTGCGAATATTATCTATCGTTCTTTGATCCCATTTCAATTGCGATAACTCCTCAAGATTTTCACGCAAAATCATCTGATAGACATCCAACGGTTCTTCTCTTTGCGATAAAACGTTCGGTGATGACGGTACGCTCGTTTTTGAGAACATTCCAGATGAAAGAAGCTGATGCGTGAGATAAATATCGTCCATATCAATTTGATCAAACACACTAGACAATGTATAGTAAATATTACAAGTAATTACGTAATTCGATAAAAGAGAATGAAATACCTTTGGTTTTGGTCTTGCAGCGGAGATCGTTGCGTGCTTGAACCTGAATCAGATATTTGTCGATGGAAATCGACTTTCGGTACAATAACTGGTGCAAAGTCGAAGGAAATAGTAGTTGGGTTACTAGAATCATTCATTTCCGATTGAACTGCAGCACGTAGACAGTCCAACCATGCATCAGACGGAATTTCATCAGACTGAATAACTCTAAGAATTGTTTCTACTGGTAGCATAGGTTCAATAATGAGACGTTGTGTTAGGAGTTCACGTAAATGTCGAAGATTCGTTTCGAGTTGGTTCGGCATTGATTTTTCATACAGACTCGTCCACTTGACGATCGTGTGAACTAATGATGATTTTTCTTCGTATTTCCAAGATTTCAGAGCAAACAATCGATCACAAATGGTACTATAATGATCATTTGTCATGTTAGAAGGTACCATTGTCGATTTGTTTTTGACTTAGTAGGTTTGTAACACGTGTCTATTAATGCCCACTACAAATAAAACACGAAAAGAAAATGATGAAGAACGCGAAAAAGTCGAATACGCAAATGAAAATAATATTGACTACTATATGATGAAATTTCGATTACTTGAGAAAGAAAGAGAAAGGGAAAAAACCAAAGACTTTTATTAAGATAAAGGGAAAATACACATACAAAGCAAGTGGTTACATTCCATTTAGATTGTAGGACAACAATAGAAAAAGTAAAACGTCAATCAAAAAAAAAGAAATGAGCTCTTGTTTCCAACTTAAGAGAGCGTCCATGAGAACATCGAGTATACGAGGCACTCGATAAAAGTTTTTTTTTCGATTTATTTTGCTCATTCAAAACTTCAATGTCTAAAACTACTAACCCTAAAATTTTAGGTTCTAATACTCTTCCTATGAAAAGTTAGCCAAGATCAACTTTTGGCACTATCAGGTCTTTTTGCGAAAAAATAAGAAAAAATATTCTATAAAAGATGTGCTAGCTTACGTTTCAGCAAATCATTGAAATTTTTTGTAGTATACATAGGAAGATAGAGAATTGAAAACTGAATAAAATGAGCTAGGTTGATATAACATAATAGCTAATAATTTAAGTTTTATGGAGCGAATATGAGTTCAGAGGTGGTCCTTTTGATCAGTGCAAATAACCAGTATAACTCGTGCTGTGTTTCAGTATTAAGAGACCCCACGCTGAATTTTATATATGTTGTGCAGCTTTTTATTCTCTACAAAATGGTAAAAAAATATTTGAAAAAACAGTTTTTCATCGATGCGAAAAGGGTTTACACTATCTAACTTTTTATAGTTTTTGATGATTTTTCGATAAAAAACAAATATTTTTAGAGGTTTTTTTATCATAAAATAATGCTAAAGCAAAACAAATGTGATATTCAGAATCAGCGTGCAAAACTGCATCCAACCATATATATTTCGTCCAAAAGTTTTTCCTAGCCAAGACTGACCTGAGGGGAACCACGGAGAAAAATTTATTTTAAATATAGCTGGGGGGACCACAGGTCAATCTTGGCTAGGAAAAACTTTTGGACGAAATATATATGGTTGGATGCAGTTTTGCACGCTGATTCTGAATATTACATTTGTTTTGCTTTAGCATTATTTTATGATAAAACAAAACCTCTAAAAATATTTGTTTTTTATCGAAAAATCATCAAAAACTATAAAAAGTTAGATAGTGTAAACCCTTTTCGCATCGATGAAAAACTTTTTTTTCAAATATTTTTTTACCATTTTGTAGAGAATAAAAAGCTGCACAACATATATAAAATTCAGCGTGGGGTCTCTTAATACTGAAACACAGCACGAGTTATACTGTTTATTTGCACTGATCAAAAGGACCACCTCTGAACTCATATTCGCTCTATAAAACTTAAATTATTAGCTATTATGTTATATCAACCTAGCTCATTTTATTCAGTTTTCAATTCTCTATCTTCCTATGTATACTACAAAAAATTTCAATGATTTGCTGAAACGTAAGCTAGCACATCTTTTATAGAACATTTTTTCTTATTTTTTCGCAAAAAGACCTGATAGTGCCAAAAGCTGATCTTGGCTAACTTTTCATAGGAAGAGTATTAGAACCTAAAATTTTAGGGTTAGTAGTTTTAGACATTGAAGTTTTGAATGAGCAAAATAAATCGAAAAAAAAATTTTATCGACTGCCTCGTATATTGGGGCGATGCTCGATCAGCTCATGGAAGCTCTCTTAAAGCATATCAAGGGTTACTGCATGCTAGGATTATTCCTAGAATCGCGCAGTTATAGATATACTACACTGTAAAAAAATTCGTAGAATAATAAACCCTATGTAAAGGGTTTATTAAATTCCTAAATCCTTCACCGTATATTGATAAACCCTTTTATCGTTTATTATCAATTTCCTAAACCCTTTAAGAATTTATGAGGCTTCCTAAACCCTTAAAAAGGGTTTATTATATGCTTGACTTTCCTAAAGCCCTAAGACTTTATTAGATCTTCTAAACCCTTTTTTCACTCATAAATCCTTAGGGGTTTAGGAAAGTGAAATATATAATAAACCCTTTTTAAGGGTTTAGGAAATTGATAATAAACGATAAAAAAATTTATCAATATACGGTGAAGGGTTTAGGAATTTAATAAACCCTTTTCATAGGGTTTATTATTCTACGAATTTTTTTTACAGTGTAGGATTCTTCCTAGAATTACGGAATATAGATATACTAGGATTATTCCTAGAATTGCGAGGTATGTTCAGATTTCCAAAGAAGTAAATTACCCAAATTTCTGAAATTTCCATCGGCTCGATAACTATATAGCAGTGCAAATCAAAAGTTTTTAGACATATTGGAAATTTCAGAAATTTTAGTAATTTCTGTCATTTCAGAAATTTCTGTAAGTGCATAATTGAGAAAATTTCAGAAATTTCTGAAATTACACCATTTTAAGAAGTAACGTAAAATTCAGAGCACAAATGCTTGAAATCTCCGAAACTTCTGAAATTTCCTTTTTCGAAAGTCTGAACACTGCTGAGAATTGCGGAATACAGTCCCTTGGTTATATAATAGAGACATCTTTTTAATAAAAAAAAACGAATATAAATTACGATTAATCTTTTATCAGTTATGTTGACATAGACTGTTATCTATAAATACTTCTTCAAACTCTTTGTTTTATTATATCTTAAAAGTATCATCATGTTGAATAATACAGATATTCTCGAATCAACATTGGTTAAAAGTATTTTTAATAATCCAAACAATAAATATTGTGTAGAAAGATTTTCAATAGCAAGATGTTATTTACGAGCCTTTGTTTATATGTTAGCTTATCTTTGTTCAGCATTTTCTCTTTTACCACAAATTATTCATCTATTTAATTATCGTACACGATATATAGCTGGTATTAGTTATATATGGATTATAATTCGAGTATTGGCTTTAATTTTCTTAATAATAGGTCATGTTTTTAAATGGGCATCGATATTGGAATTAATGGCATTTATATCAACAATAGCAGTCTTCATACAAATTATTCTATTTTCAAAGAATCTTCATCGACAAAATAAAATAAATTTAATTATTATTAGTGTATCCATATGGATTATTGGTTTAATTATAGTTTTTTTCTTTAGAAAACAAAAAGATTTGTTAATAAATATTGGTTACATTTTACTTGCCATGCAAATGTTATCACAAGTAAGAAATAATCTTTTAGTTTTTTAATCAACATTTTATCTGATTTTTTTTTGTTTCCTTATTAGGTTTTACTTAATTCTTTGTTAAGAACAACGAAAGCTTTATCAAAATTTTCAATAACTTTATTAGCGATGAGTGATGGATTTTTATTTTCTATTACTCTTGCAAATCATTCTCAATTATTGAAACTTATTGCAGTTTATTATTCATTTTCATTATTCTTATTTATTTTTCTACAAACTGTGATTCATAATGATGAACATATACATTTAATATCTCGTTCAACACATGCTGTTCTTACACCAGGTGTTGATATATTTACAGGACTTGATATTAATGGAGTACAAAGTATAGAACAAGATTCGCAAATGTTTTCAATTGAAGATTTCGAACTAACGAATGGAATGGATATTGTTTATGTACCAGTTACAACAAATAAATCATCAATACAAACAGATGAACAAACATCAATGAAAAAATGTGTTTGGTATGCAAAACTCGGATGTATTTTTGTTATTGAAATTATTGTTACAATAATACTGTTCGGTTATATTTGGTCATTATGGATAATATTTGTTCCTATTTCGATTCTTGTTATTCTTGGTATCTTCTTTTTATTACGTACTAGATTAAGTGATTTGCAAACAAACCATTTGAAAAATATTTTATAATTTCTTAATATATTACTAATGTATACTGAGCTTTTCTTTTTCTTTTATATATGTAAACACGAGATAAACTTTGATAATAGTATAAAATAATTTATGATTCATCATTTAAATTTTAGTGCAAAAGCTAATAAATATTTTTGTTTTGAAGACATCATGATCATTGATATTGTTTCATGTAAAACATTCATTTATATAGAATTATTTCTTTACTTTGTAAAAATATAAGCAGAAAAAAAATTTCATTAATTTAAAAAAGCGTCGCTTGAACAACAATATAAATGAACTTTCAAGATAGGTTTTTGCATCAATCTCTTGATTTTCAAATCTTGCAGTTAATAGAGAAATTATCTTCAACTAATAAATGTCGTCTGATTTGACATGATGACTAAGAGTCGGTCTTTATATTAGGCTAAGAAAATCTAAAATGATTTGGATTATACATCGATCAATTAGTGCTAGTCTTGCCGGAACCAGAAAAGACTGATCTTTGTTATATCTAGTTCTTACTAATGATCTGTCTCAATCAACATCTAATGTTTCCTATATTATTCTTACTACTTGTTCTATTTCCATTGGAAGTAAATTGAAATTCTCAACATGATATTTTTATTTTAGTTAATCCTTATTAAGAAACATAAGCATTAATGTGAGAGCACCCCACAGTTCAGTTTTGTCTGCAACTAGATTTACATTATATTTGCACTTCTTACCAAAAATATTCTTGCGTGTTAGTACTCACTCCTTTACTGATGATCTGACAATTTCGACAATAGGTTCTATTGAAAAAAAAGCTTACCAGTAAATGTGAACAAAACTAAAAACATGCTATTTCACAATGTTGTTGCTCCTGAATGTCCAAATGTATTCTTTGAGAATTAAAAACTTGAATTTGTATCCATGTTTAAATGTTTAGGAATTGAAATTAGAAAGTAAACTAGATTGAGGTGTTTATATACGGATGCGATTAGTAAAAATAAGAAATATTTATTGTGCACTTCGAAAATTCTACTATAATATTTCAAGAAGTGATATAAAAACTTGTCGCTTAATTATTCTTACATTTGTCTTCTCTCATTTTATATGAATATCTATTATATGGTTCTTTTTTTACAGAAAAACATAAAAGAGATATATAACATATCTATATATCAGGTTTAATACTCAACAATTACGCCTATAAATATTGGAAAAACCTTCGGAATCACCTTGACAAGTCAAATGAAGCTTTAGCTCTTAATGAAACGTTCAAATCATATATGATCATCATCTCTCCTGAATATTTCCACTTACATTATAAAAATATGGGGTTTAGAAAAAAATAGTAGGTTTTCGAGAAAGAGTCACTCATACTTATTTAGACCTATTTGAATATTTTACTCTTCAAGAGAAACAAATAAACTACTATTGCATATCTACAAATAATTTGAGAGATTTAATCTATCAGTACCTATTTCCATTCTAAAGACATATATTTTATACAATAGCTATAGTAAATACACTAAACAATTATATACGGAATATCTCATCATAGAACGGCATTTCAAATTATATTTGTAATTCCATCTTTTTCCTCGTTTTTTCTAATATACTATAGATTATTGTTATATTTATTTTTGCTATTTTTTGCTAAACTATATTTTATTGAATAAAAATTTGCATAAATTAAAATAAAATGATATCCATTATGAAAATAAAATAATATGAAAAACCAATCTGACGTACAAAAATAAAAAAAAATAAAATTCGAATTTTGTTTTCAATTACTCTCGTTTTGCTTTTTTTATAATAGGCATTAGATTATTTGATACAATTAATCGTATACAATGATCATATTCATCTAATTTAGCACACCAACCTTTATCCAACCAAAATTTAGTATTAAATTTTTCACATGCTTCATATGGTGTCGAGAAAATCAATAATTGTTCAGGTAAAAATGGTTTCATCAATGCAATTGTTAAATCTAATTGATCTACTTTAGATAAAGATGATTGAAAAATATTTTGCCATTTCTCAGCATTCATATATTCATAATGATTAAGTAATAACCAAAGAGATCGTAATTGAGTTAATTCATGAAGAAATAATAAAAGATGATCAAATGGTATTGAATCAATAACTAATTTAAGAGAATTTAAACGAAGTGAATAGTTTTTAGTAAAATTTCCACAAATTTTTTCTGTCCATTCTTTTATATCATTTAATCCAGAAATTGTTGCTTTAAGAGTATATAAATCTGGTGTATATTGAAGTAAATGTGTCAATTCTTGTAGTTGACACCATACAATTGATAATTGTTTAATATTAGATATTTTATTTACATTATTAAATGTTGTTCGAGAACACATATTCATTTTAACATATTTTAATCGAGGACCAATAAAAAAGTTATTACTAATATTAACAACTGATAATCTTTCGACATCATTACTATCAACTGATAAGCGTATATTAACAAGATGACTGAGATGAATAAGTGCTAGTTGAATAATAGATATGTCAGATATTGTTATTTTAATAATAACTAACGTACGAAGATGTTTAAAAAGACTTAAATCAATCGAATACGTATGTAAAAAAAGACTAACTTGTTGATACTAAAATTAAATTAAATTAAAAAAAAGAAATATTCATTAAAGATTGTTAATTTTATTCAATTAAATCGAACCTCATCAGTATCATATGTTCCAAATGTAAATGAAACAAGACGATCGATAATTTTTGGAAGAATATTTTCAATATAAGAATGAAATTCTTTTAAATTTAAAGATGATATATTATCACGAAAACACATACGAGAATCATTTAATATTGTATTGAAACGATTATTAAGTCCATGAAATGTTTGATATAAATCAATAGGTGATAGACGATCAAAGATTTCAAAAAATACTTCATCAGAAAATGTTTCAAGTACAGATGGATTTGAAATTAAATTTTTCATTAGATATATAAAAAAAAAGAATCACTGCAAATAATCAATTGAATATAAAATGAACGACGACATTATGCAGGTTGCCAGGTTAGACAAGAAAGAATAGGTATTGGTGTTATAGATTGTCGAATAGATAATGTGATTTCCTCAGGGCAGCTGGCGTTGATTTTTTCGTATACTGGATTAAATTATCAAGCAAACAAATAATAAATATGTTAATTAATTTTTAATTTTATATATATCTATGACAATAGACATATAATAATGGTTTTTATTTGCAAGTTGTTCTCTTTTTTTTGCCAATTCTTTCGTTTCATCTATATCCTGCAGATGGTGTTAGATAACATCTACTTATGACACTACATTGCATGATATTCTGAACATTTTTGACAAAATATATTCATTCTTATGTATTCAAGATATTCATTGAGATTCTCTTACTATCTCGTCTTTCAAAAAATAATGATATGATTTTATTTTTCTCACAAATAAGGAAATATCATTGGATATCGAATATTATTATAGAGAGAAATTTTACAAAAAACAAAACAAAACTTTATTAAACGACTTAGAAGACCTATAATGATTTTTTAATATAAATGATAATACGTATCGTTTATTAAAAATACAGTTGAGTTTTTCGTGCTATGCTTCGATATCATTATTATTTCAATGCATTTTGTGCTTTGTAACCAAAACGATATATCATAGAATCCAATAGATCATATAACTGTTTGTTTGGATTGCTCATAGTAAATATTAATATGCATTTCTCGTTCAGAATTTATGCTAGATGCTATGAAAACGTGCCTTTACGAGTGGTTAGCTACTCGATTCCCATTTTATCGTCTACTTTACAATCGTTCAGTACACGTAAATAAAAATAATTTTACTTCTTACTCACTACGCGTCTGATGTTTGAAGATTGTTTTGGAACCCATATTTCTATGTCAATTTTATGTGTAAAATCGATTTCGATACTTCATTCCTATCATACAAAGTTTGTTTTGATTGAAAATCACATATTTTTTAGTCGTTTTGCTGCATTTCGAAAAACGACCTTTCTCTATTGGTTTCGCAACTTTCAAGCCTTTTTAAAACTTTTCTCAATTATCATAGTAAAAATTGACTTACAATGGAATAAAATTAACTTTTGAACATCAAGACTTAACGTGCTGAAAAAATCGAAATAGGCTTTTTTGTTTAGTTTTGAAAGCTCTTTCGAATGGGATGTAAAGTAAACGGAGATATAAGCGAAATATTAGATATCATATTTTTTCTCGATTTTTGAGATTACCTTATGTTTCAATACCGATAACTGCGTCAAATTACATCCCAAGAATCTAAAAAATTATTCATGATCCCAATTTGATGTGAGAAATCGATTAATTATATGAAAACAATGCATCATTTAATTGAAAATAATTGTCTTAAAGATTATTATAATCAATACAAATAGTATAACAAATGAAAATGTGTATTTTCGTCGATCAAAACCATTGAAGTCATTATTTTAAAAATCTTGTTCAACAGCATGTGGAGTTTAATACATGGTAAGTATGACAACAATATTTGTCTGATTATATTATTGAACATAATAAAACAAAATCATTTTGTTTTTTCATGTGAACGATAAACAAGAAAAATAGATGCAAATAAAGAAATTCAAACATATTCTAGTCGACGTTTATTAATATCAAGTGAAGGTTTCGAATGATTACTATCGATATCAATTTATCATTTTAGAACTTTTTTTCGTCTTGTTTTATATGGTCTGGTATGACTTTATCGAAAGATTATACTAAATCCCATGCAGTAGTCAGAACTAGTACGAATCCTACCGAAAAACGTGGTTTTAAGTTTCAAAAAACCACAATTTTTTATAGCACTTTAAAGTAATAAAGACGTGTATAAAGCAAAATATTTTTCATTCGTTGAATACATAAATGTAACAGGAAAAAATCCATTAATTGATTGGTTATCTATCTCAAAAATACAGATGTGGAAGGTCATCCGCTACTGATACTCGTTGATTTGAATACAAATTAGACAAGGCTAAAACATGAAATAAAATAATTTTGTTTTTAGAAATATAATTAATTTGAAATATGTTATCAGCAAAAGTTAATCAAACTAAATTTTAAGATTATCTGTCATTCGTTAAAAAATAAAAGAGATCTTACAGTTGTCTAAATAAGTCCTGACAGGAAGAAGATAGAGAGCTATGATTTTCACCGTTGGAAAGATAAACTTTGCGGTTACAAAACAATGTTAAACTCCACCAATCAGATGAGATTTTGCGAGCAATCTCGAGAACGGTTTTCTAGAAAACTTTCCGATTAGATCTCTGTGTTAATCAGTTTTACTCGAAAGAGAAAAACAAGATCTATCTATCTAAGGAAAGATCGAAGATCCTAGGCTGCTCTGTTCAAGAGTGATAAGAGTTTTATAGAGGTATGGGTGTGAGTGTAGGTCTTCTTGCACCTACCACACTCACACCCCACTCATTTACTGCCAGTATACTGTTGGCAGTACGAACGAGCATGCGGCATGAGTACCTTTTTCAATAAAAAAATCTTTGAAAAATATTGAAAACGTCAGTGCAAAAACAAATTGTAGAAATAGCTAACCTCTACCCTCGGTAATGATGTTTAGTGAGTTACTTCATGTCCTCCGAATGTATCTACCGCTCATTAAACACAAGCTTATATATGAGAGGGATGAACACAGGAAAGAACAACATAGAGAATGAAAAGGAAAGAAAAGAGCAAGTGAGGATAGCAGTGAGAGAATGATATCAATATCGGCAGACCCACCGACTTCGTTTAGATGCGCTTCTGAGTATCTGGACAATAAAGGAAAAGAAACAAAGACAAATGATGAAAAAGAAAACAGAATAGAACACATCGATTAAGTACATCATTTGAATTTTATTGATCAATGAAACAAAAGGTACGATCGACACTGAATAATAAGATATGTATCAATCATTTCTCGTATACATCGATATTTTTCTTAGCACAGAAGACACATAACAATTTAGTTTCATGAATTTTAAAATAGACAACATACTCAATCATGCATTTTCGTACTTATCTATTTTTTAATAATATCATGGGATTAAGACATAAAAAGTAAAAGTATAACTCTCTTATAAGCAGAAAAAAATCAATCAATCACTTAAAAAAATTCTTACGCACTGTAGATTACATCAAACAATTAAAATGAAATAGCTCGCAACATACAGAGAATTCGTGTCTAGTACGTAAACGGTATCTAGAACGATTTCCTTTCGTACTTTACAATCTGAGAACGCCCTCATATCACGAAACAATTCAAAAGACGAGATGAGAGAAAAAAGAATTTATTGTCACAACCGTAGCCCTACATTGGGCTTCAAAACTTGACTCTGTCAGAGTCGAAGTCATGAAAAAAACAAAATACTCTTCGAAATCGAAGTGATTGTGAAGAATTTTTTTGCAGTCAATGCCGGAGTTACATCAGTAGAACAGTGAAGTATTTTCACTTCTGCATCGCAATAAGTTTATTCTCCATATATTAAGTAATGAAGAAAAATATACTACTTTATAAATTTATATACAAGTTTCAAGAAAAAAAAACATCAGAGTAACATTCTCACTGACAAGTAGAATCAAAAGAAATATATATGCTATTCAGAAGAAAATTTCAGAGTTTCTCGGAATTGAAGTCAAAATTGTGACTCCGCAGCGCTCTAGTCACAACGTACGTACCATACGACGAGCAGCTCATTTTCATACTTTTCGATTGCTTATTGCAGACTTCAGTTAAATTTAAAAGAAATGAAGAAAAATTCTGACATCACAGCGTCAATAAAAAAAATCAATTTCAATCCTCCTGTAGTAGTTCTTCGTATATAATCAAAAGATTTCATATTTCACCTTATTAACGCAGCTGTTCCAGTTAGTATAAAAAGAGGAAATTGATGTCCGCTTACGATAATTAAAGAACAATGGTTTTTTTTTTGACACTTTCATCTGTATATTATCATTCTTAACAAATGATCGATTAGTTTTTATCGTTACCTATGCTCATTCATGAATATTTGACTATGACACATCCTTAATCCTTTAAAGGCAGTGAGTTTGATTGAAAATAGATGATGATAACAGATAAGAAACGGGCCATTATTAATTGACTGATCGTAGTGTCAAAAATATAAACATACAATTAATGATAAATAAATTTCATTTGTTTACGACCGATATGCTACCACGTTAATTGTCGTCAACACCAGCTTGTTTCTTTTTTTTTTTTGAACGGAAACGAATACGACTAAGGTGAAGAATAATGGAATAACCTGAGAAGAAGTGACATGTAGCGTACCATTGTTCAGAAAAGAAGGTGCATCGAAACATTCGCACAGTCGATTCAATTCTAGCTATCCTTTAGTACATTCACTGATGTTCTGTAACATTGTTTTTTTTATCAGTATTGCAACAAATTTATACTACAGCCATCCAGCAATGCTCTGTCTTTCAACTTGTCTCTCTCTTTTCATCCATTCATTATCTCAATCAGTGCTTATTACAATCCGTCTCTGTTAATTTTAAATAATTTGATAACCATAATTGTCACTAATAGTCTTCACAGTTGTTCACTTCATATTTTCTATTGCTGATCTATGTTGTCGAATTGTTGTTCGTTCTGGCAAAGTCGCACTTCGAACCTAGTGAAGCATATTTGATTGTCATAGCTGCCACCTAACGACAAATTGGAGGAGTAGCTTATCGACATCCTCCCTAGCTATGTTTATTGAACTAATTCATATCCTCAGGATACACCTATCGCACATTAAGCACAAGCTTATACAGAAAAGAGATAGATACAGGGAAAGAACAGTAGAGAGAATGAAAAGGAGAGAAAGAAAGAGAAGAGGAAGTGAAGATAGCAGTGAGAGAGTGATATCAATATCGACACAGTCGGTAATGTTTTTCGTATAAGTGCAAGCTAATTCGATTGATTTGTATTCTATACAATCACAAAAAAGCATCAATCAGCCAACTGTGAAATTTGAAAACTTTCTAATTGTAATTAGAACTTATGAAACTGATAGATGCCGCTGATAATCGAACTGTTCTTTTGCATTCATTATCGAGGCGAGTGATTGATGACTCGAAAGAAAACGGGAAAAAAACTATTCATTGTATTAATTCATATCAAATGCCTTTTTCATCCACATCGTGTTCTTTGTGTTCACTCAAACTCATTCGAAACTGTATTCCATCATTACATCTATTTTCAAATTCTTCTCAACAACCGACAACAATACGATATAACATATGGCTAGTAGATCTTATCGAAACTATATGTATCGAAACATTTGGTCTTACAGCACATACAGAACCTGAATCAAAATGGGTGATTATAAAGTAAATTTTACATTATTTCATTTTTATCAAATTAATCTTCGATATATTTAGTAATGATAAATTACAATAATTCTTCAAACAAAAAATAATAAACAATCAGTTTTTGTATTTCACCAACAAAACCAAAAAAGAAAATTGATGTTGATATTAAAAATTTTCGTTTTGATTTAGATACATTTCGTTTCTTAGATTATCCGTTTCTATGTAGAGATATCACAAAACATTGTCTCTGACAATGCCTTATAAATTAATGAATAAAAGAGAATTCAATCAACTGACATATAATACTACGACATCATGATGTATTTTTCGTTTACATATATCTATTTTGTTTATTTCTACATGGCATATTCGAATAACGGGTGGTGCGAAAATATCTGGACAAAATGTTTGTTCATTTTTGACCCACTCGAAAGTATTGAAGACGAGTGAAAAACTATAGGTTATAACGAAAATTTTGTGCTCTTTGCAAAAATGGACTCAGAAGTTTTATGCCTGTTTTCGCTGAAGAGTAGTAAGGGAATCTTTGAAAGGTCCCAAAAAAATAGTTTGGACGGAACAGGTGAACCGAAATTTCTGAACCACGTTTTGTTTATTTTTGGCCTTCTTGAAAGTATTTCAGGCGAGACAAAGCTATGGTTTAGAAGCAGAATTTTATGCTCTTTCGGAACATGGACTCAGACATGTTGTATCTATCTTGCTTTGAGAGCAGTGAGACAATCTTTGAGAGTCCTGAAAAATTCGTTTTGTTAGCAAACAAACAAGTTTTTGATAACCTTCATTAGTATCTTTGCGAAGTTGATAACAACTATTGAACTTGGGAATTTTCTAGAGTGGATATTTCTTCTCAAAATGTAATATCGAACTAAATTGTAGCTTTGTTTCAAGTGAAACTATAAATATCTTCTTAGGAGCTTTTTCTATGTAAAAACACCCTATCGTCAAAAAGTCGTTTTTTCAGAAATGACGATGATAGGAAAACAATAACTTAGATGTTTTACTCGAAGATAAAAACAAACCCAAATAGTACATTTTGTAGGGCAGATCTTGCTCTACATGACGATATATGTACAAAAGTTTAAACGTTTACCTTCGAATCCCAATAGCGAAAATGCGGAGGGTCGCAATCACTTTACCGAAAATAGCTTTGCCGACGCATTACTTGGCCGACACCACTTTACCGACAAATTGTTTTGCCGACAATTTATTTCGCCGATAAAAAATTGAAGTCAAAAATAAATTTAAATTTATTGTAGATACAGTGATATATATGTCAGCGTTCATACTTGAATGCGTCCAATCTCGAATTGATCTAGGCCAATGTCACATTGGACGTACTATTTTCAGGCGAATCTTAGATTGCCTAGGCTAGTCCGAGATTGGACGTATATGTGGGCATGAACGTGATATATATACATAAAGAGATATAGATCTCACCATAAGTTACTATTCATTCATGGCTTCAAGTAAAAACAGTGACATCGGTACAAGAAGTTAGGGTATGGGTGTGGGGTGGGTGGGTATTTGTAATTTTGATTAAAAGAATTTAAAAAGCTCAAGAAAATAAAGAATTTTTGTATAAAAAATGAATCAGTTTTTATTAATATCAACAAATTTTGTCTGTAAAACAAGTTGTCGACAAAGTGTACATGTCGGCAAAAAGTACGTGTCGGCAAAACAAGTTGTCGACAAAGTGGTGTCGGCAAAGTGATGCGTCGGCAAAGTTATTTTCGGCAAAGTGATACGGACCCAATGCGGAAATGCAATAAATTTTTTTCTGTCCAAACTATTTTTTTAGGGTCTTTCAAAGATTCCGTTAGTACTCTTCAGCAAAAACATGTACAAAGCTTCTGAGTCCATTGTTGCAAAGAGCACAAAATTTTAGTTATAACCCATAGTTTTTCACTCGTCTTCAATACTTTAGAGCGGGTCAAAAATGAACAAACATTTTGTCCAGATATTTTCGCACCACCCATTACATATGTATTTCAAATAGAGATATGACTTTCTCTTTTGTGATTTCTAGATATGTTTTTTGATCGTGAATCAACAGTGGTTATTACTAAATTCAATAATTTATCTGAATCAGTATTAACTAATTATTGTACAAATTTTGGTATTGTTCTTCGATGTTTCATCAAAACTTCTACTCAGGCTCGAAATAAAGATCCTTGTAAGTTCTTTATTATCTCACATATACCAATAATGATAATATCAACGTTATAATATCCTTTTTTTCCCCGCAAAAATCGATCACTACGATCTGTTGTAAAATTTTAGCTTTTTTGAATAATAAAAGAAATGTTAGTTAATTGGGCAATGTACTAACGGATACTTTTTTACCATCAAATTGAAGCATTTTATCCACAGTCTATTTTATGTTATTTATCAAAAGAAATAGATGATTTCATTTTGAAAATATTTATTAGGTCAATATGACAACTAATAATCATTGCAGAAAATATACCACGCTAGATAAACGATGTATCAATTAACCTACTATTTTTCGAAAGATAATATAAACTAGAAATACTTCACTCTAAAAGGATATGATTCTATAGTCAGATTCAATCGATTGAAATTTCGGTTGTATCTGTAATAATGTATACTCTTTTCGATGATTTATAGAGAAATGTATATCAATTTATTATCTCATGTCAATGTTTATGAGAGAAAATTTTTGTTAGTACTAGTACACCGGCTAGTTATGACTCATTGAAAGCTTAGTCTTATTGCAACGGTTGATAATAATGTTGATTAAGCTATTTCATTTCTCTAGTTGTGTCTACTTCTTTACACATAGAAGAAAAAAAAATGCATATGAACTATAATGATCATTTATTGTTAGATTGCTGCTATTGATTTCAACCGAGCTAAAGCGTACTTCGTTATGGAAATGAAACCATTCTAGATTATTTCATAACTATTTAGAATCCATCGATTGAGCTAAGAATAATTTGATACTTTGATAAATTTCTTTATAACTTTTGAGATTAAAATTTTCTAATCACAAAGTGATTATTCTCATTTTAGATGCTCTAATCAAATTTGCTGAAGCATCAAGTGTTACTTCTATTCTTAGTCATCGTAATCATACTATCAATGGTGTACATGTTGTAATGCGAAATTATCGTCAAGATACAAATAATTCTGGTCCAATACAGACATCACCAAGTTTAATATCATCAATCCAACAAAATCAAACTAAAACTAATAATAATAATGATAATAATAATAATGAAACAACATCAATGAATTATGATCAAATCATACAAGAAAATCATGCACTTAAACATGAAATAGTTAATCTTCAACAGTTACTGTTTGAAACACAAACATATTCTAAAACTGCTTATGATACATTTCAAGCTCTACGAGAAAGATTTGGTAATTGACAAGTTTTTTTCTTTTCTATTTTCTAATTAATTATTTCGATCTTTCTTTCTTTCTTTTTTAAAGAAGCAGAGCAAAATCTTAAAAATAAACTCAAATTAGAATATGCAGCTATGATTGAATCATATGAAGCTCGATTAAAACAATTATTATCATCATCATCAGTATCATCTTTTATAAAAACAACAGAAAAAGATAAAGTAAAAGAAGAACCAATTGATGGTAATTCTCAAGTAATGCATTTAGAAAATAATTCACTTGAAATGCAAATAATAAAAGATCATCTAGAACAAGCACAGATTGATTTAGGTACTTTTTTTTCACAAACAAAAAAAGAAATAAATCTTTGTTTTTAATTGAAAATTTTTTTCTTAGGTAAATATCATACGGAAAATGCTTTACTTAATGCTAAGTTAATCTCACGTGAACAACAATTTGATATGCGTTTTAAAGAATTAAATAATCAATATATACTTATGAAAAAACAATATGAACATTTGTCATCATGTATTAAAGATTTTTATGAAAAATTATATCCAAGTATAGAATTAAAATCTGAATTAAAAGAAGATAATATGAATAAATCTGATCAAGAAAATACTAATAAAGCTAATAATTCAAATGACGATATAATGGAAATAATTATGCAAGTAGATCCAATATTATCATAGATTTAAAATTTTTTTCTTGTACTGTTCTGATTTTTTTTACATGTTTCTGTTCAATGTTCATTTTCTTTTTTCATTCGATCGTTTACTCTTGTAGTTCTATATGTGTATATATACATATATATCATTATGTTTATTTGGTATGGGTATAACTAACTAACATTATGTTTATGTATCGATTTTTTATGAAGTTGTATTTTTCTTAATAATATAAAATAATTGAAGGTTTTTATTAAATAAAGTTCATGAAAATGATAGTGTTGCTTATAGAATAAAATATCAAAATGAAAGTTCTTATTAGTTATGAGCTCAAACATCCATTGTTTCATTGATTTTTTTAAAGCTAATGAAATATAGATGTACTTATCGACAGTTTCTTGTCAATAGATGAAAATGGAGTTGTTAACTAATTTCACTGTTTGTGAAATGAATACTGGTGATAAATATTAGTCCTTTGGCAATGCTAATAGCATATATTATTCTGTAAGTGACAAAACTCTATCTTCATAGAAAAGATCTTTCTTAGAATTAGGACGAAATGAATAATATCCTTGATCAAAGCATTGTTATTTTAAGGCGATTTTGATAAATTGAATAGACATATCTGTATTAGGAATATCTTCGTTCTATTTATCTGGAGGATGATGCTAGAGTAATGCACGGATATCCGACCCGTAGGTTACATCAGTGTGATACATCGGTAATAGTTTAACAAAACGACCAATCAACTATGTGATCTAGGATATCGTGATTAAATAGCAGTCTTAACACAACACATATTTTTAAATTTTTTACTAATTGTACTGTTTAAAATGAGGTTTGTATCTCCACAAATGGTTACTTTTCACACCCGTACCTAATCCGTATTGAGTAGGGATACCCGACTTGTGAGTTTTAATTCATGATTGATAATGCGAAAAAAACGGGGAAAAGTTGTTGATCGTATCAATTCAAATAAAATGTCTTCTGCATTCGCATCGTTTTCGTCGTGTTCGGTCAAACTCGTTCGTAACTGTATTCCATCAATACATCTATTTTCAACTTCTTTTTAGCAACCAGGAATGTTCCAAGCGAGAATAGGGTGACCCCTATCTCGGAAAATTTTCGTTTTTCTCTAGCGACACTGAACAATTTTCTTCGTTTTTGCTCACCAATCCCCACATAAGGCTCATCCGTAATGTGATAAATCCTAACATCGGGACAACCCTATCAACAACCAACAACAGTACGATATAACATGTAATTAACGGTTATTGACCGTTACACTTCGTTTCTCTTCTCTACTTGTCTCAGTATGACTTCTTATAGTGTTGACCTTGACGATGTATGTTTTTATTTCTCTTCCCTTGTGTGACTAGTATATAAGGAAGTGTTTGTACTGATATAGATGCAACTGGAATGGGTACCAGTGCAGTTTACGCAAATCCCTATTGTGTAATATATAGAGACAGAACAGAAAAAAAAATTTATTGGATAAATTGCACATCACTATTGAACGATCGTTGTTTCATAGTGGTGTGCAATTTATCTAAGAAATTTTTTTTTCTGTTCTGTCTTTATATATTACACAGTAGGAGTGTGTGTAAACTGCACATGTACTCTGGAGTGATGAAGTAGCTCAATAAGCATCGTTATTAAGAGTGGCGATAGAGCTATTCCTTCAGTTCCTCACAATATAGTCAGTAGATCTTATCGCAATTGTATGTATTGAAGTATTTGGTCTTGCAGCACATACAGAACCCGAAGCAAAATGAGTGATTATAAAGTAGATTTTACATTCTTTCATTTTTTTTTTCATTAACTTTCGATATATGAGTGAATTGCAACTTTTCGGTGCGATTGAATTTTAGCTGTATGTTTTGAATAATTTTGTTTTCTGATTGGCCAATTTAAATAATTTTTTTATATGTTATTAATCTTTATGCTCCAGGGTGCCATACAAAATTTCAGCTCTCTAATTCATATAGTCGGGTAGTAATGATTTTTACACTATGAAAAAATCGTATTTTTCATGAAGATGTAGTCAGAGAAGGAGATTCTGTGAGCATAAAAGAACAGAAAAAAAATATAATAAATAGTCCGTTTTGTAGCTCTTTAAAAGCTCTATCAAATGGTATATGGCTTATATTTTTTTCTCTTCCTTTCAATATCCGTCCAGTTTACATACATCATTACAGACACGTTGCCATTTACATGTAGATCGAGCTTCTCTTTACATTTTTTCGGTCTGTGCGAAAACTAAAAGAAAGCGGAGATGCGCAATAGGAAGGTCATGGAAATATAAACAAAATTGTAAAAAAACAATATTTTCTGAATGACTTTCCTTTATAGTGAAAAACACAGATTATTGCTTAAGAGTATGGATTTTGACTCACTTTGTAGATCGACTTTTTAGAATTTTGTTTGTTAATAATCTTCGAACGGTTCATCGGTTCCTGTTCAAATTTTTAACACAAATATACGTCTCAGAATTATATAAGTATTCAAAATTTCAGCTGTCTAACTTCGACCGTTCTCGAGATATTTATGTTATACGACAAAGTGTAGATCGATTTTTTTAAAAAAAAGTGTAGATCGAACTTTTGAAAATTACGTCGCGAATAATTCGTGAAAAGTTCGTTTGTTTTCGCATAAACTTTTACTTTAGATATACTTCTCAGAGATATATAACCAGTAAAAAATTCAACTCTCTATCTCTTATCGTTCTCGAGATGTTTGCATTATATGATGAAATGTAAAAAGATATTTTTCAATAAAATAACGTTTTTTACGATACATTTACATGGAAGTAAGCTGTATCTCACAGCTAATATGTGGTAAAGTGTTGGAAAATTTTTGTTGTGTAACATAGGTACAGAGTGTAATAAAATGCATTACTCAAAAGTTGTTTAGATCGACTTTCACTTTTCTCATCAGTCGTATCAAAAAGTTGCAATTCAATCGTATATAGTAATGGTAAATTACAATAATAGATCATCAAATTTTTGTATTTTAATAACAAAATCGAAAAAGAATATTGATATTAATATTAAAAGTTTTCGTTTTGATTTAGATACATTTCGTTGTTTAGATTTTGCATTTCTATGTACACATGTCATAAAGCTTTCTCTATAACCACGTGCTATGAATCAAAGAATGAAAAATAATTCAATCAACTGACACATTTCACTATCACATCATAGTTTACTTTTCGTTTACATATATCTATTTTGTTTATTTCTACATGGCACATATGAATATATGTTTATTTCAAGTAGAGATATGGCTTTCTCTTTTGTTATTTCTAGATATGTTTTTTGATCGTGAATCAACAGTGGTTATTACTAAATTCAATAATTTATCTGAATCAGTATTAACTAATTATTGTAAAAGTTTTGGTAATGTTCTTCGATGTTTTATCAAAACTTCTAATCAAACTCGAAATAAAGATCCTTGTAAGTCTTTTATTATCTCACATATATTAATAATAATAATAATAATAATAATGTCAACGTCATAATATCCTTTTTCCCACAAAAGCTGATCATTAAGTCTATTATTAAAGTTGTAGCTTTGTTGAATAAAAAAACACATCTTTGTTAATTGGACAATATACTAATGGATGCTTTTTTACTCTCAAATTGAAACATTTTATCCACAGTTTATGTTATATTGATTATCAAAAGAAAAAAAACAGATAATTTCATTTTCAAAAATATTTATTAGGTCAATATAACAATTAACAATCATCACAGAAAATATACCATGCTATATAAACGATGCATCAATTAACCTACTATTTTTAGAAATATAATATAAACTAGAAATACTTCACTCTAAAAGGATATGATTCTATACTCAGATTCAATCGATTGAAATTTCGGTTGTATCTGTAATAATGTATACTCATTTCGATGATTTATAGAGAAATGCATATCAATTTATTATCTTATGTCAATGTTTATGAGAGAAAATTTTTGTTAGTACTAGTACACCGGCTAGTTATGACTCATTGAAACCTTAGTCTTATTGCAACGGTTGATAATAATGTTGATTAAGCTATTTCATTTCTCTAGTTGTGTCTACTTCTTTACACATAGAAGAAAAAAAAAATGCATATGAACTATAATGATCATTTATTGTTAGATTGCTGCTATTGATTTCAACCGAGCTAAAGCATACTTCGTTATGAAAATGAAACCATTCTAGATTATTTCATAACTATTTAGAATCCATCGATTGAGCTAAGAATAATTTGATACTTTGATAAATTTCTTTATAACTTTTGAGATTAAAATTTTCTAATCACAAAGTGATTATTCTCATTTTAGATGCTCTAATCAAATTTGCTGAAGCATCAAGTGTTACTTCTATTCTTAGTCATCGTAATCATACTATCAATGGTATACATGTTGCAATGCGAAGTTATCATCCTGATACAAGTAATTCTGGTTCAATACAAACACTACCAAGTTTAATGTCATTAACTCAACAAAATCCATCTATATCTAATAAAAATAATGAACCGAAGCCAGTAAATTATGATCGAATTATACAAGAAAATCATGCACTTAAACATGAAATAACTAATCTTCAAAAATCATTAGTTGAAGCACAAACATATTCTAAAACTGCTTACGATACATTTCAAGTTTTACGAGAAAAATTTGGTAATTCTCACTTTGTTCTTTTCTATTTCCCGAATAATTATTTCTATTTTTCTTTCCTTTCTAAAGAAGTAGAACAAGCTCTTACAAATAAACTTAAATTAGAATATACAGCTATGGTTGAATCATATGAAGCTCGATTAAAACAATTATCATCATCATCATCATCAGTATCGTCTTCTATAAAAGCAACAGAAAAAAATAAAATAAAAGAAGAACCAATTGATAGTCATTCTGAAGTAAAACATTCAATAAATAATTCACTTGAAATGCAAATAATAAAAGATCATCTAGAACAAGCACAGATTGATTTAGGTATTTTATTTTACAAACAAAAAAGAAATGAATATTGATTCCTAATTGAAAATTTTATTCATAGGTAAAAGTCAAACTGAAAATGCTTTACTTAATGCTAAATTAATCTCACGTGAACAACAATTTGATATGCGTTTTAAAGAATTAAATAATCAATATGTACGTATGAAAAAACAATATGAACATTTATCATCATGTATTAAAGATTTCCATGCAAAATTATATCCAAAAAAACGATTAAAATCTGAATTAAAAGAAGATAATATGAATAAATCTGATCGAGAAAATACTAATAAAACGAATGATTCAAACGAAGATATAGTAGAAATAATTATGCAAGTAGATCCAGTATTACCATAGATTTAATATATTTTTTTCTTGTATATTCTCATTTTTGATATGTTTCTGTTTCATGTTCTTTTTCGTTTTTCATTCGATCACTTGTTATTATTCTTCAATATACGTATATATATACATATATATGTATATATATGATAATGTTAATGTATTGGTTTTTGATGATTTTGTATTTATTCTTATTAATTAAAAACATTGAAGATATGTATTGAATAGAGTTTATGAACAATATAATGTTGTATTTGTAATATAATGGATGGATCGACAGTTTTGATACAAAATGTTCCTTCATTTTTCGATTGATTAAGATGGCTAATAGAAATTGTAAAATATTGTATTAAAATCAAAGTTTTGTGCTCTTTCCAAATTTAGGTTAGGAATTTTTTATTAAAGTCATATTTTTGAAACTATAAGCGAATACATGGATGGCTTAAAAACAAAATTCGGATGAATTTCAGAGTGCAAGAAAAAGCGTAGGGGATTGAAGTAAAAATTTATTTCAAATACATCAAAAGAAAGAGCAAACATTTCTCTATCCCAATGATTAGCTTTCCGTAATGCATCTGCCAACAATGAAAGTTTCCACAAGAGGCAAGAGTGATCTTGATTTTTAATTTCATAAAATGTACTTGCTTGTTCCTGGAAGATTTCTTCGAGAAGTTCGGTTCTTAACGCATTTTGTAGAGCACGATATCACTCGTCATGCTATGCAACAGCGAAATTCATATGTTGAGAGAAGCATCTATTCTTAAGATACTGACCCTGAAACTTTTCAAAATGTGATGTGGTAAAACGAAAGAAAATGAAACTTAAACAGAATCAGCATCTCTACATCAGAAAAACATCATCGAAACAATTCCAAATGGAATGCAATCACATTCTCTGTCTATGGATTTGTTATATGCAGCTGCCATCGTTCAAATGTTTTTTTTAATGCTTTTCAAAGATTTGCTCATAACTCCAAAAATAGGTGTCTAATAAAAATTCGAAACCCTGATTCGACAAGAACACAAAATTCTGATTTTAAGACCAATATTTTATAGGGTTCGCTGACCATCGTAATCGGTCGATAAATGAAGGAACACTTTGTCTCAAAACTTTTGACACATCCATTAAAATATCAGAAATAAAAATTTTCATTGGTGTGGTTATAATCTCAAATATCAATTTTTTAGTTGATTATTTAAAATGATGGGACATACATATATTCATCGATAGTTTCTTGTCGATATATGAGAATGAAGTTGTCAATTAATTTGATTGTTTGCAAAACGAATACTGGCTATTAACATTAGTCATTTAGCATAGCATATTTCATTCTGTAGGTGACGAAGTTCTATCTTCAAGGAAAAGGTCTCTCTTACAATTAGAACGAAATTAATAATATTCTTGATCAAAGTATTGTTAATTTAAGGCAATTGTAGGAATCGAACAGATATATTTGTGTTAGAGATATTTATGTTCAATTTGTCTTGATGATGAAGTCGATTAGTTTCTCATTTTATTACTGACAAACGAACTGTTTTAACTGATCGATTGTTTTTTTTAAAGGAGAACTAATGAAGTATTAGTTATCAATTATGCTGATTCAGAATATGAGCATCAGAAGTCTTCTTAGATCTGCATATACTAGCTTTCTAGATTAAGAAAACTTTTAGCTCCAAACTTTTTTTGATTTGTCCAAATTATAGAACAAATAGAATCACATAAAAAAGTATTATCATCTTCTTTTTGAAGTCGTATATTTTTTTGTTAAAAATACAGTTAATATATAACAATATTTCAACTTGAAAATTCTCAAGATGATACTATTTTACCTACAGCTTATTTTTGGAAAACAGACAAGACTATTGTATTACAGACAATTGAATATGTTCTATAATATGAGCAAATCCAAAACAATTTTTGCAAAGTACTTGGTAGTCTGAGACATTGGTTTTCTAGAAAACTAGTATTTAAAGATCTAACGAAATTTCTCATGCTCACATTCCTGATAAGTATGGTTGATAACCTACAATCTAGTAGTTTTTGTTGAGAAAGTGATTGATAAACTGGGATCATTCTCTCATGATGATGATCTTGCATTCTTTGTCTTGAAATTAGCAATTTTTGGATTGTAGATATACTTCAAAATGTAAGACACTTTATATAGGATCATGAAACTTTGGCATCAAGTGTGTACATTGAACAAAAACAATTATTTAATGAAGATAAAATAGTTTCTAACTCATAGAGAATAAATCAAAAAATAAAAGAGATAAATAAAACTGTTTATTCTATGTTCTATATAATCACGATTTAAAAAAAAACGAAAAACCGATGCATAATTTACTTTCTTCCAAATATGTCTTTTAATCTCAATATGTTTCACTTCGCATCCTATTTACCTTAATTCGAAAAAACAATACATATAAGCTATAAGAAAACTTATTCTTAATACAAGATAAGTTAGCAATAACAACAGCAGCACAGAAAAAAAAGAAAAAGTTTAAAAAAAAAACGAAAATAAAAACAGAATTTCATCATTACAGATAAATAGATATATATATAGATATATATATATATATGTATTTATGTAAATAAAACTTTAGATTTTGAAAATTTGTTTTCTTATATCAATGTATCAGTTAGTGAAGATGATGAACTCGAAAGTTGAGATTGTGTTAATGATAAATCATTTGATGCAAGTGATGTAGGAATATTTTTCATAGTAAAAAATAATAAACGTTTAGCACGATTTTGTGTTTCACTTAATGTAACTAATGTCCACATAGTTCGATCAAGTATAATAGACCATGGTCTTTCAACATTTAAAATTTTATTAGGTTTTAAATATTCATTTCGTCTTATTTGCCATATACATGATGCATTATAATCAGCAATTAACCAACCACCAAAATAATCTGTACTTACTTTAAATCCAGTTACTTCAATTTGTCTTAATAAATTTAATTGATAATCAAATATAAGTAAAGCAACATCACATAAAACAGCTAAATGTTCAGTAAGATCATCAGCTTCAATATCCCATATTGTTGATGATTCAAGAATATGTTTACACATTGAAGTTAATGTATAATCATAACGTTCAAGTAAAAATTGAGGTCGATCATTATACGATGAATGATTATAGGAGGAACTCGATGAACGTGTAATGGAACATGCAGGAATTTTGTATGTATGAAAGACAAATGATCGACATGATGTAATTCGTTTTGGCCAATCACCATTAATATCAACTGATTGTAAAATTTTGTTAAATGAACGATTACAAATAATCTAATAAATAAATAAATAAATAAATTTCTCAATTTATTTCTATAATAAATAAATTTACAATTTGTGTTTGTGTAGCAACTGCCCATGTATTTGTTGCTTTTGACCATGATATATCAACAATGCCATCATATGGCCATGGAAAAGATAAAAGTGAACTATCAGGTTTATACATAATAAATTGTTTATTAAGTTGATGATAAAGACATAAATGATGATTTCCATTTATTTCAAGAAAACGCCAAAATTCATTGCCTAAATCGATTGTACGTGCATAAGCAAAATCAAGATTTTCAAATAATAAAATATATTCATTTCGTGATACTTCTTCATAAAGATCAACAATTTGATTATCTTTATCATCATGTTTACGTTTACCAGATCCATAATTATCTAATTAATTCAAAAAAGAAAAAAAAAGAATTCATTTTAAAATGAAAATTATTACATTTTTGTTACCTGAATCAGCAAACGAAACAAGATTCACACCAGGTGTATTAATAGTTGGTCTCCAACCATTTTCTAATAAATTTGTCCAATGTTCTCTTTCTACTTCAAACCATGTTTCATTTGAATTATGATTTGTAGAATTTAAATGTCTTCGTAATTGTAATTTTTTATCATGAACATCTTCACTTGAACGACGAAATGATAAACGATGTGAACGATTTTTATGTGATTCGGATCGATGATGTGTTTGTTGTTTTGTTTTTGATGATAATGATGATGATGAACATCCATATATTTGATTATCAACAGCACGTATTTGATTTGATTCAAGTGTTCTTGAACGACATTTTCGATCACGTATTTTAACACTATTTGCTGCTTGATCATATAATTGAATTATATCTGGATTTGTTAATTGTGATGAAAGATTATTTTTCTTTTTATTTAGAACATTATTATTTGAATGATGATTTTCATTTTCTTTTGATTCTTGTGGAGTATTATTATCATATTTTGTTCGTAAATTTTTTCTTATTTCTCTTAATCTTTGAGAACGTCTTATAGAATCATCAAATGGTTCAAATGCAAGTGATTTTTGATTTTTTTTTAATCGTATTTCATTAGGAATATTTTCTTGTTGTTTTTGTTGTTGTTGTTGTTGTTGCTGTTGTTCTTGCTGTTGTTCTTGTTCATTAGTAATATTTGTTATTAAACGTGCATGTCGACGGTTTGTTTGATTAGCTAATTTTTCTTGATATGTTGTACTTGTTTTAGTTGTGGTTTGTTTAGATTTTGCATCATAAGCATATTCAGTATGATCAAGAGATTGTAAACGTGATTGCTAAAAATAAAAATTTATTCTTTTTTTTAAAACTCATAATCGAACTATGAAAATCATTTAATATTTAACATCTCTTTTCTTTTTCAAGTTTTTGATAGAATAAAATTATAGTTTATATATGATAAACAGTTTTGTTTTATAGTGAGAGTACAAAATTAATTTTTAACAAATAAGTTTGACAAACGATTTAAATTTATTCATAGAAAAACTAATTATTGAAATAATTTACATTGTTAGAAATTAAATCAAGGAGATAAGTTGATCAAATTATATAATGAGATTGAGTGTAAGGCATCATAAACATACAAGCTCAGATATCAGAATGCACTCATGCAAGATAAGAAATCGTCATTGTTCGATTACATAAGCACTCTGTTACTTTTTTTTTTAGAGAAAAAAACTCAAAATGATTCGAGTTTTTTATTGCTATGCTTATAAGTTTTTCTATGATTGAAATAGTAATATCAATTTATTTACTTCTTCGGTCGATAATGGTGATGATGAAAATTGTGGACTTGTACAAATATCTAATACACGTTTTAATTCTAAACCAAGATCATTCGTTGTTGATGATGTATCATAATTTTGATCTATAGCTGTTTTTGATGATGAATTATCTCCATAACGTGATGTTTCTTGTAATTTATCTCGTATATGATCATTAGATATAATTTCATCAATATTTTCATTATTAATATTACCAACTAAAATTATTTTTGATTGTTCTAATTCTTCTCGTATTGAACGTAAATTTGTTGATATACGATCAATTTCACTTTTATTAAGATAATCTAATGGTTCACTTTGCCAACGTCGTTGTTGTTGAACTTTTTTACGTTCAGTTTTTTCAACAAATAATTGTGTATCAAATTCAAGTCGTTCAAATTTATCTAATAAAGTTTTTTCTAATTGACGTTGTCGAGCTAGAAGACGTTTTATAGCTGCTTCACGCCAATGTTCTAGTTTTTTAATCGCACGTGTACGTAATGTTGGTAAATCATTAAGCATTGATCGAAGTTTATGAACAAGTTCTTCATTGGCATATTGTTGACGTATAGCCATTTTGATAATTTTAATAATCTTCTTGTTTCAACAATCTAATTATCTATTGTTTCATTTTGTAAATAGAATATTCAAATAATACAATTGATAATGACTAGAAAACAATACGAATAGATTTTACAAGGTCACCTATAAAAATTAGGTACACTGTATGAACCTGATTTTACAAGGTCACCTATGAAAATTAGGTACACTGTATGAACGACTCATATTAAGTTTGCAAATATTTTTTTTTCACGTAAAAAAAAAAAGGTGAACTAAGCTAATGCAATACTTACCACAAAGAAGAAAAAAATCTTTGTCAATAATGAAATTCGATCTCACTTTTGTTCTCAGATGTTTGCCGTCAGCTACAAAAGTAGTCAGTCTTTCTGTTTGTCTGTTTTATTTTATTTTATTTTTTTCATAGAAAAAAAAGAAGAGAGAGAGAGAGAGAGAGGGAGAGAACAAGAAAACAAATCTCGTCTTCTGTTCCTTCTTTTTCTTAAGTGTGCTGGGTGTACTTTATGCTGCATCTCATAGTCGAAGAAGAACAACAACAAATACCACTACCAAGAGTGCTCGTCACTGTTGGCATTTTCTCCTTCACTTTTTTCTTTTTTGACGAACTGAAGCAAGCACACTTCTGGACAAAAAAGAAACATATATGAATGGACGCAAAAATAAATAAGAGGTTTTTTTTGCTTGAATAGGAAATGCATCTAGGAACCTCATCTTTTGCTTTTCTCTAAATGCAGATAAGACATACATGCACATACTAAATGTAAACTTGGTATGTGTTTATAACCTTTAGTAATATTTGAAAGTGAAAATTAGCATGACGAATGATTTTTAATGTATAAGTCTTTGCTTTTTTTTCTTGGTTCTATATATATGTATTAAAAAGAGTTAGCAATTGCTTTCGAAAGCACTCTCATGTACACAATCTCACTTTTAATACTGTCGAGTTGAGAAACGAGAGCAACGTTTTTTTTTTTGTTTTGAAAACAAAAACAAGTGTAAATACATCGTATTAAAAGAAAAGAAAGATGGATCATAGGGTTTCTTACCGCAATGACAAACAGAACCGCAAGAGACAAATCAACTCAACGATAACCACAAACAAATTTTGTGGTTTTTCAAAAATCTCACTTGAGAATTTAACAATTCATAAAAATAGTTATTAAGGTGAAGAAAAATAAGTCTCGACGATAATTAAATAATTTTCTCTTTTGGTTTTTTTTTCTCTATTGGTTTGTGGCTTCCTCACTCTCGATGTTCGAATTGTGAAAGAAAAACACGATACGATATTTTATTTTACCTTTATATTTTCACCGTTCGACAGCTAAAGAACAGAGTACATTACAAAAAAAAAATTGGATCTCAACACGATGCAATCCGTCTTTAGTACTATTTTTATTGAAAAAAGAAAAAAAAATAATATAACAGTTGACACATAAAATATAAATGTATTCCACATATATATGCAAAAGAAATTTTTGTTGGGTATTTTTTACTTCACATTCAATTGCATTAGACTTTTCTTATTGATAATCAGATAAGCATAAAAAAATAGAATAATCGTGATAGTATGTCTATTTACAATGATCAAGTGTCAGCTTAGAAATAAAACTTAATGCTTAAATAGCTTTCAATAAATAAATACCATTATTATTAAACCCTAAAAAGACAGAATAAATACTCTCAACTATCCTTATTCTGTTTGAATAATAGCCAAATATATTATGGTCACATATTGTGACAATAATATGCAGGGTATAGCGTGTTGAAAAACCATACATAAATCAATAGTATTATGTCTATTTTTACTTTCTTTTAAAACAAATGAAAAAAAACATAAGAATACTACTAATGAGTTTTAGTCGCTTACAAAAAAAAGAAGAAAAAAACACAACAAAACAAATGCAATTCATCACTATCAATAGAATATATTCTAACAGTAAAAACAAGCATACAACAATAAATATCAAGGAAATGAAATTGGAAATACAATTAAACTAGAATTTATTGAGATTTGTATCACATTAGTTTTTGTTTTGTGTAAATCTTTCCTGAGTAAATTATCTTCATGATACGAATGCATCACAACAAAAAAAAAAGAATCATGGAAATGAGATTGGAAATATAGTTAACTATAATTTACTATCTGCAATATCATGTCGTTGTAAATCCCTCTTCGATATATCTTCTTCACTATTTCCTGGTAATGCTTGATCTACAGTGATTGTACTTTCAACACTGTGACTTGGAAAACTAAATGTATAAATATATATTTCTATAAAAACTTAATCATTTTCATATACCATCTTAAACCCATCTGTTCAACGTCAGCAACAGTTTGTGGTAATGGTCTATTTAAGGTTTCCGGAAACGTCAATGCTAATATTGCAGCCACAAGAGAAACAATACCATATAAAAATACAGGTAAATGAATCCAAATACGTGTCTAAATGCACCGATAAAACAAAGTCACATAAATCAATAAAATCTAATGTATTTATAAAAAAAACTTACTAAAGAATCATTACAAAATGTACCAATAATAGCACCAATACGTGCAACCATAGAACAAATTCCCATGCCTGTATTTCTAACATTAGTTGGAAATAGTTCATTAGCATAAATATAAATGATAGCATAAGATCCTGATGCAAGAAATTTTAATGTACTATTGATTATATTCAATAATGTAACTTGAGCTAAAAATAAATATTACAAAATAAAAATTTCTTTTAAGATTTTATATTTATTAATATAACTACCATTGCTATCTTTTGTCATATATTTTTGTATAGGTAAAATAAGAAATGCAACAAAAGAAAATAGAATTGCAAATGAAATATAAGGTAATTTACGACCAATACGATCGAGTATTAACTGAACGACTGCATAAGCTAATAATTCAACTAAAGCACTTATAGTAAATGATAAATATGGATTTAAGTTCCATGTTCCTATTTAAATTAAAAATGAAATTTAACATTAATATTCTATAGAAATTTTTACCTGTGCTTTGTGAAACACCATAAAATACAAGATTTTGCACAAGCCTTGAAAGAAAAACAAACAAATCATCATAGAAATTTTCAAAGAAATAATTACCATTGAAAAAAAAGATTAATACTAATAAAGAACATAATTCTTGATTTAAATAATATTTTAATACCTTCCTGATGTTGTTCATGAGACATATTCTAATAAAAAAAATACGAAAATTTATAGAAAAAAACAATTGAAAACATAAGAAAATAAACTTTTTCTTGTTCTTCTTTCATTTGTTCAAAAGCACTTTGATCAAAATCTCGTTTATTTTTTAATGCAATATAACGTAAAACTTTTTCAGCATCATCAAAACGTCCTTTACTAACAAGCCATCGAGGACTTTCAGGTAATATACTAAAATAATTTATCATTTTTTATTTTTTTTACAGTTTTTATTAAATATTGTTTACTTACAAATAAAAGAATATAAACGGTACAGTAAATAATGAAATAGCCCATGTTAATGATCTCCATGTTCGAATAAAATATGCAAAACAAACAAGAAGTAATTGACCAAATGCAAAAAAATATTCAATTACAATTCCAGTTAATAAACGTTTACTTGGTCCAACTAGAAAGAAACATTTAAATAAATCAAATCAAATAATAATAATATTTTTTTTTTACCTATTTCTGAACCAAGTACAAAACCAGATACAGATATTCCTCGTGTTGAACATGCAAGTAAAAAACGAGCTAATATAAAAATGATATACGATGGCCAAAATCCTAATGCAGCTTGTGGACCAAATGCAGATAAAAATCCTGAAAGACTCATTAGAATAAAACTAACACTCATTATTGGACGACGACCATATCTATTCAATAGAAAGATTAATAGAAAATTTTAATATATATATATATATATATGCAATCTTACTTATCAGCTAATACTCCAAAGAATATAGAACCAACCATATAACCTCCAAAAAAAAACATTTGTACGGCTGAACGATAAGGCACATGACCACAAACCAGACTCCACTAAAAGTATTATATAAAAAGAAAATATTTTATAATTTTCAAATTTTTTTAAAATGATTTTTTACTTCTTCAACTAATGTTTTTTCATAATCAACTTTTTCAAAAACAAATTTATTACATGGTTCTAATTGTCTATTAGATTGACTACTCCTTGCATGAAATTCGACTGATGGTTGCATATAACAACGTTCACATTCTTTAAGTGATATACTTTTTTTTTGATTAAGACATTGATTTTCTGTTGGTTTATATTTCGAATCAAAGAATTTATTGAATGATTCATTATAACTATCAAGTGACATTAACTCAGGATTTTGACATCGAAAATTTGGTTGAGCTGCTGTAAATGTATAAGTATATACCATTATTGGTGGTAACATATATGTCAAACAAATAATAGTATATTTTACTTTTTGAAATCTACCCCAATCGCCAACTGTTGCAAGAAAAGTGTCGAATTTCATATTATTTTTTTTTTGATCTACAGATAGAACAAAAAATAAATCTTAATGAATATTTTAGACAATAAAAAAAAGAGGTGTGGAATGACTAGAATAAATATGATGACTAGTGCACATACAGACTAACAAAAATAAATAATTGTTCATACAGAAAAAAGGGCTTTGTACTATGAGAATTTACAAAAAAAAAGAAGCAAAGAAAATTGTCAATGCATAAAAATCTGATTAATAAAATGATACATTAAAGTGATACATAGAGGGATGTGCTAACACATATCACAGGAAAAACATGACAACAAATAATGAATATTAATTTCGAAGAGAAAAAAAAATGAAATGTTAATTAAGCATATGGATCAAATTTTAGATTGTCTAATGATGGACTTGTCTCATTCAAATCAAGTAAATCAGTAACTATGTCACTTTTCTTTTTATTTTGACTTAAACTTAGATTTTTGAGTGATATTGATGGTTGAGAAGTAGCAGTAGTAGTAGCAGCAGCAAAAGGTGTTGGTGTTAATACTCGTGTAGGCATAAGTTGTGGTTGAGATTGATTAAAGAGATTATTATTAGTGTTTATTAAAGATGAAGAAAACATGTTTACAGATGAATTTGTTTCTCGAGAAAGTTGTGATATCGTATTGAACGGATCAATATGAAAAGAAGAACTTGCCGTTGATGGATAATGATCTTAGAAAACAAAAAAAGATTATTGTCTCCAATTCAAAAACAACAAAAATAAAATAAAATAACAAGAACAGGAGTTGACAACTGTTAAAGACAGTCCTCTCAAGAAATATTATTTTTGTTCTATAATGTCAAACTATGACACAAAGTGTTCGAAAGTAAGTCCTGGTAGAGTTAGTCATATAACACTTATTTGTACTGTGCACAGATCGATTGAAATAATCAATGATTGGCACATGCACATGTGGTACTTTATGAGCGCTTTAAAATCATATAAAAATAACAAGAACACTGGCTACACAAAAAAAATCCCAAGGAGCCTATTCTCGACGTATGATTTTATGATTTCTTTGCTTCATATTTAGTAGATTTCGATTAGAAAAATATAATGCATCTAAAGCTGAGTTTGACTTGACGTGTATTTCAAAAGCTTTTGCAATCTTTTTTTTCGTCGAATAATTTCCTCGTGGCTCCTCTCAGGATTAGGTCAAAAACTAAATTTCATGAAAACTCTGTCTTTTTATTGTTTATTCATCTGCTATTTGAAGTTCTACTATCATTGTATAACTTTGCAACTTGATTCTTGCTGTCAAAATAACTTTTCGATGAAATTCATTTTTTCAGCAATCCTCGAGAAGGACCAGGGTAAATTTTTCGATGACAAAAAATGATTACGAAAATTTTTGAAATAATTCACTCAGTTTCGGATGTAGCGTATTTTTCTGATCGAAATCTTCTAAATATTAGGCAAAGAAATTATAAAGTCATGTGTTGACAATAATCTTCTTGGAATTTCTCTGTATGACCAAGGTTTTTTCCTCGACATGTTCATACCATTTTGAAACACTTAAAACATAAAAATTAACCTGGTTAACGATACAATTACTTGGCTTTGACAAATGTTTTCAGTATGGAATACTGATACTAGTAGCCTATTAAAGCAATGTGCTCCATATCGCGTCATATCGAACAATAGTTTTTCCGTGATATTTTTTATACCATTTTAAAAATATTCAAAAGTGCTATCGAGCGATATCAATACTAGTCTGGTTGGTATTCGAATTGATAGATAAAAACAGTTGATCATCCTCAACAGTCACGTATATAGTGCACGTATGACAGTCATTGACTTTTTCAATCGATCAGGACAGCACAGACAAGTGTTATAGGTCTAATTATATCAAAAATCATTGAGTTTAACATGACAGAAATTATATTTCTGTCAAAGGAGTCGATAATTGATGAAATCGATTCCCTTCTTTACCTGCTCCAGAATTCGTTGATGTTGATGAACCATAAAGATTAAATGGATCAAATATATCATCATTGAATAATGACTAAAATATAAATAATGAGTTCTTTTTTTTTCTTTCTTTTATTTGAAATTACTTACATTTGTTTTTTGATCATGTAAACTAGTATCAGTTGGAATATCGAAAGATCCAAATGAAATCAATTCACCGACATTATATTCATTTCGACTTTCATCTATATCAACAGCGCCTATTAATATTGATTCTTCATCAGGAACTAGAACGAAAGAAATTTCATTTTAAAATTTTTGTTCTCTTTAAAATGAATACTTATTTTCGTGAAAGAAAAAAAATAATTTGCTTTATTATTATATGGTATGTATATTTATATATTTATACATAAATTTATAATCAATAAAAAGTTATTCGAATTACCAGGATAAAATAGGGTAAAAAAAAGAAAGCAAATTCATTGCATCTAATCTATCTAATGTGTGTTGCGGGTTTAAACTTTATTTAATTATTGACTCGATTTGGAAAGTTCATCACCACCGCTAGTACGACTAGTTGCATCATTATTTGTTGCCACCTGTGCATCATCATCCGTATTTGAATTAGTAGATGTTTTAGGTTTTCTTTTAAAAGATTTTTTAACTTTTTTTGTCATTCTATTAAAAGTAGATGTTGGTTTCGTATCAATTTGTTTATTGTCTGCTGATTTCATTAATGTTAATGATGTTTTATCTAATTCAACTGGTGCCATAGAAAGTTCAGGATCTAATGAAACAAATGCTATTTGTTTTGCAATATCTCCCACCATATTTGTAAGATTAATTGAAGGAATTCTTTCTTTTTTTCTTTCACGTTTTTCTCGTTTTAATGAATGTTTAATTTCGTGTGTATGAATTTGTCCATAATTAATTTCTATTCCATGTTTTTTCATATGATAATTTTTGTATTTTTTATAACGACCTTTAGGCCAATAAACAATTCTTTCTTGAAAAAATAATTTTAATGGACCTTTATGATGTCCATGAATTTTTTTCTTTGGAATTTTTCTTTTAGCATGATATTCATCATAGGATGAACTTGATTCTGAATCTGATCCATAGGGAGCTTCAGAATCAGTTGATGTTGGTGCATCACTATCACTATTTGATGATAATGATGATCTTGAATATTCTTTTGTTTCATCATTATTTTTATTTTCGTCATCAGAATCAGTATCTCGAACAAATATATCACCATATACACGACGATGTTGTTCAAATGTTCGTGCAGATTCTTTAATTAATTCTAATGTTTCAATGTCATATTCGTCTGTTTTGTTTTCATTATCTGTTTTTGATGTTGTTATTGGATTATTTGCATCAGCAACTAGAAGGGTAGAATAAATTATAATGAATATAGTTGTTTGTTGATTTGTTTATCTCATGAATATGTTAATATCAACCATGCCCAGATCAGAAATAGATTAACTTTTTTCTTAATTAGATTCTCTCTTACTATCAAACAATTTAGACAAATCAAAATTGTACATTGATATGTATCCATATTTTTGTTCTTTATTATTGATGGAGAAGACATTTCCATTGACAATGATGTCAGTATAATCAGACATAGTTCGTGCTAGAGATTGTATTATAATGCTAAAAGAAAAAGTCTTTTTTATTTCTTACCAACGCCAGCTACTGTAACATCTTGTGATGTTGAAAGTGATTCACGGGATGGTTGTTGATAAGAACCAAGATCACTAGAAAGAAGAAATAAAAATACTTGAAATGAAAACAATAAAGAACAATAAATTTACTAAGCAACAGATTTTGGATACATTGTTTCATCAGCATTAGAAAAGAGAAGATTTAATTTTTGAGTTAAAGCAAAATCTTCATTTATCATTATTAAACGTTTATTGAAATTAAGACCATTTGGAAGCTAAAAAATAGATTATGAAACAGTTATCAATTGTAAATTTATATGTTAAAAAGAAATACATCTTTCGTCCTTCATGTATTCATTTTTTTTTTCTTGACTAATTTGGTTACTTGATGAAAAATACTATTCTCAATTGATTAGGTTGAGCATTTTGAACAATAGACTTTTCGTGCGGACAATATCGAGGTTAAACAAATATGGTGATAAATGATTGTGTAGAGAGGTATATAGTGATTTACAGAGGAAGAAAAAGAAAGCTCGTTTACTCTCTCCATATACGACCTCCGTTTTGCTTCGTTTCTTTTTGTATATAATCGTATTATTTTGTATACGATCACGAATATAAATGATTTCAATACTGAACCATATAATATGGTAAAATATGGATCATATACGATCGTTCATAGATGTGTATGAACTCTGTGCTCATTGATCTGAGTAGATTAAACGTATGCTTAACCTGTATCGTTCTTCGAGCTACCTCTATTTTCTATAGATAGGAAATTTGACTAAAAGAATTCTAAGAAAATTCAACAAGACTTTAATTCGACACTTCACAATAAAATTAAAAGAATAATTATTCAAACATTAGCTTTAATTTAAAAAACTCATTGCATTTTTTCTTCTTTTTTTTTTATATATAACAATAATCTTATTAGCTAAGTAATAGTCAAACAATGAAATGGAAGACGTCATAAATCAATAAATGACTCCATGATACAGAGATTTCGAATCGAATCGTTCGCAAACTATAATTTTATTTATTAGATGAAACATATCATAATTGTAAAGTTCTTATTATTATATGAAGTTTTTATTTTGAAATAGAAAAGTTTTGAAGAAAAATCAAATTATGAAAATTTCAAGTCTTCTGATTTACTCTTATTCTAAAATTATATTCATTGATTATGTCACTGAACATGAGTAATGTAAAAGCATGTCTTTTATCATAGGCGTATCTTAGAATAGGAACAACGAGAAGATTTAAAACTTTCACAACGAACTAATTCCACTCAGGCCTGTCTCCGTGTAAAATATTAAACCAAAATTTGAAAATCAATTTTCTCAGTGTTCTTGATGGATAACACGACATTCATTTCAATTCTATATCACTTAGAAATGTAGTCCGAGTTTTTTCTTTTTTTTTGCAAGTCATTAAAAGTACATCTAATGTTTCATTTCATATTACTTGATCTTGTGTTGGTTCCATAACTTTTCGTGCATGTTCACCATTTTCAAAAAACATATTTAATGAAAGTTGTTTATCGTTTGATGTAAAACTTAATAAGAAAAAAAGACGAACAAAAAAAAAAAAAGATTTCTTAATATTCATCAAAAGTTTACTTACAATCGATCAACAATAATATTATCAAATCCATATTTTTTCTTAACATACATATCAAATTCTTGAATTAATTGATTTTTATTTAAATTAATATCATTTTTTATATCAAAAATAATTTGTGCATTCGATGGTTTAAATCGTTCATGTATATTAATAAAATTTTTATGCATTTTTGTTTCATCACATATTTCAACATCAATATCAAACATTGCACTTACAGGACGATGATCTGATGTTTTAACTTCAGCATGACCATAATATAATTGTTTTGTTTGAATATTAGGAAATATACTTCGCCAAAGTATACGATCAGTATATGATGGTGTACGTGCTTTTTCACTTGTATCATATTCATCTGAACCAATATCATATTTATATGTTGGAGGAAATTTTATTGGACCTTCAGTGAATTCTCGAAAGACCTTAACAAAAGAAAAAAAGAAATTATCGTTTCATTTATTTTCTTTTCTATTGATGATTACAAAAACAAAAAATAAACAAAAATTAAACATACTCGTCCTTCTGAATGTTCTTTTGTTAATTGATCATATTGAAGTAATTGTTTATATGCTTCATTTTTTATAAATTGTTCAACTTGTACACGTGGAATTGTTAAACGATAATTAAAATCACCAAGAAAAAATATATGATCATGCCATAATGCTCGAGATGGTGGTTGAAATGAAAGTTTTTCCATAATAGATTTATAATCTTTATTACGTTCATTAAATTCATTTTGTCCTGCTGTAAAATGAGCACATATAAAACAGATTGATGTATTATGTAGAACAAGACGAATAGCAACCTAAATGAAAATTTTTATTCAATATCATTTTAAATTAATATATTCTTACACATCCTTTGTTCCCTATTTTTCCACCCATTCCTGTTTTAACGGAATCGACAACGACATTTCTATAAAATACAACATAATTATCAAAAAATCACGAGAAATTAGTATTTCAATATACTTGACAAATGGTGTAAGATCACGTCGAATAAATATTGCTAAACATACACCAACAAGTTGATCATTACCCAATAGAATATATTCATCGTTTGGATAGGATCTTTTAAAATGAGCTTGAACATTATCAACCCAACGAGTTGCATTAACAGAACTAATCAAATAACAAAAAAATAAGGAAAGATATGTATTTTATAATTATCTTCATTCTGATAATATGAATCTAAATAATTATCTATGGCATTTTAAACAATAATTTTCAGATCATAGCAACTATCGGATAAAGCCATCGACACATTAGAAGACCCCCCTTGAATAAATGACGCAAAAGACATATTAGAAGACCCCCCCCCCCCTCTTAAAAAATCGATATTTTGAAACAGTTTCTGGAGTTTATTGACTTGTTTAGCATTTAAGCCTAGAATGATATCGAAATTCAGTACGAACAATATCTTGCTTCCTCCCTCATAACCAAGTGTCAGGCTCGAATGAGTAAAATCCTGAGAAACAACTAATAGGAAACAACTGTCTATTAAAGATTGCGTTTCTTTGTAAAAATATACCATGGAGTCATTTTAGTACTCCTTTGCAGCTTACTTTGAATACATTCTTCAGGCTCTGTACACGAAAACACGCTTCCATAGTCATAGGATCTAATGAACGCAGTGCTCGTTCGTGCATGTAACACGTGAAGGGATCTTTGTACAATAGTAACAGATTAGGTAAAGTGCCGCTTTGTATTAATTAAAAGGTCTCTTTATCTTTGACTTTCTTCTAGAAAATCAGAAACGTTTTCACCACAAAACAGTCTTTCATAATTGAAGAAAACATAACTTCATGCACAGTCTACACAAAAAATTCTGGGACACTCAAGAATGCCTTTGCAAAATTTTATATTTCATTTGAAACAAACTTTATATATATATTAAGTATAGTTACTGGTTACAGTTTCATATAATATTAAAACTAGAAGTTTTGCGTCTATAGAGTAAACTACGAAAGTTTAACCAGTAACTATACTTAAAAAATATATATAAAGTTTGTTTCAAATGAAAGATGAAATTTCGGAGAGCCATTCTTGAATGTCCCAGAATTTTTTCCGTAGACTGTATAAACGTCGAGATTTGATATGTGAGTACTTTTTTGAGTTTCAGAATGCATTTCTTTTGTCAATAAGATACAATGGCATTTTTTGAAACAGACGCAAAAGAAAAACAGTGTGTGTATTCAACTGCTGATTTTCTATAGATGGTTTCTTCACAAGACAATCGTATTCATTGAAGTTAGCTTAAGATTAATAACTTTACTAGTAGCAGAATTCACTATGAATAGATTCTATCTATACTAATCACATCTCCACATAAGCAACTGAATAAAATGAGTTTGATAAAAAAAATTAATTTTCTTTTTTTACATTTATTTTAGTTATTGAGAAGGTAAAATGTTGCCAGTGAGAAGTGTTAGCCTAGAGAAAAAAAGAACGATATGGGATATCGTACCAAGATGCTAGGCTACATTGACTGTATTGTTCTAAGAACACTTCTTACCAACGATGGTCTCCCTTTTCTCACAGGATGATATCTGTTTCTTTCTTATTCTACACATGTGAAATAAGTGAAGCAAACTCATTTACCAACGATATATTGGACAAAAATCAAGTGAAGCTAAGGTTTGTAGGTGGGATTGCCAAAAAATATGACTTTTTTAAGGGACATAATAGAAGACTCCCCTTTTAACTTATGAACGATAAGACAGAATAGAAGACCCCGGGTCTTCTAATGTGTCGATGGCTTTAATTTAAATATGATATTTTCGTTAATTCAATGAAGTTGAAGATATTAGGAAATTGAAAATAATTGCGCGTATATCTTTAATCATTGTGTTGATGTTCATTTATTTTCATTTTCCTCTTCTATAGAAAAAAAAATCTAATCCAGATTAAGTCATGAAGCATCTATCGTGGCACTAAATATAAGCATGGAGTAGAACGATTCTGTCGTTGCGACTTAATCTGTAAGACAGAACAGAACAAGTTTTAAATTTTTTTCTTTTCCTATCGTTTATTAGAACAACTAAAGACAGGACAAGTTGCATCAACTCGTTCTATGGTTTCATCTGCTTTACAGTAAGTCAGATGAATCGACCCAATACGAAATATGTGACTTATTGATTAGAAATTAAAAGCTGGTTTAATTACATGGATTCGAATTAGATATCTTCGATATAGAAACGAAAATAATGACGAGTCGGAAGAATAGCAGTGATAATTCAAAGTGTTATATAAAAGAAGAAATAAAGTAATACGATTAATATTTGAATTTAACAATTAATGGAACTAAACCAATAATCATTGATTGATTAGTAATTTTATGTGAAAAAAATCTATAAATAAAATTCAGACTCTCATCTTACATAACTTGATGAATTCATTGAATGTCAAATACTTCTACAATTACTGGAAAAAAACTACAAGAAGCTATTTTGTTCTACATAATACTCTATCCTATCTTTTGTGATACAACAGAACCGTAAATGATTTTTGTTTTAAATCTTATCTCTGAGAGAAAAAATACTTAAAATTTTTACTATATTTATTCAATAAAATTGAATGTATTTTCTCTCATCGAATATTAATATTTCATGCTGTTCAAAAATAATTGCTCACTTCATGAGTAGAGAGGCTCAATTGAAAATAATAAGAGGTCTCTTATCAAGAAGAAAACATAAGACTTAATTATTTCGAAATTTAATAAATTCTCACTTGAAAAACACTTATTGTCGTCGACAAAATTCGCTACATTGTATCTTATGTATTTTTCTATATTGACCAATAAAGACAAGCAATAATAACCATTTTCTAATAGTTCAATAAAAACAAAGATTGTCATAGGATGTACTTAAGACTCTCAAAAAATAGACAAGATGAGAAGAATAACAAGAATAAAAGAACTTTTTAATAATTTGTTTTTTTTTTGTCAAACAACTAAAACATTTCTATTTATAATAGAAGTAACTCTTATATTTCACATACAGTATAACCTCTCTATAATCGATATAATTATACTATTTATTAATACCTTTGCCAAACCATATTTGTAGCTGTTAAATCACAAATTTCTTGAAAACCAATAGCTAATATATCCGGCATTGATTTTGTATAATCCTCACTAACAATTCCTAAAAGAAAACATTAAAAAAATTTCTCTTTTTTTTTTTTTTCTTTTCATTATTGATGAATACCATTAGTTGGGATAGATTTATTTTTTCGTGTTTTTGATGAAATATTTTCTGGTCCATCCAATATCCAAGCATCAAGAATAGATGGATATTCATCTTCTAAAGCTGGATTTTTATCACCATTGATATTCCATGTACCCATTGATATACGAAATTTTTCTTTTCTAACAAATTCATGACGAATTTGAAACATTTCATTTAATATAATACCATCCGCTATGAAAAGAAAAAATTCTTATTGAAACAAAAAAATAAATAAATAAAGACAAATTTACATATGACATAAGGTGTTAAAAGAGCAGCAACAGAACGTTCATGTAAATATGAATCTTTAGCATAAGAATAAATTAATGTTTGCATGGATTGTTGTTTTTCATCATCACGTAAACTATTTTGTATAGCTCGACCAAGACTTCGTTGAATATCTTTTGCCTAAATGAATACATTTTTTTATTTTTATTCGTCTATTCAAAAAAATTATTAATTAATTTGATAGTGAAATCGAATTTTTTAAAATAACAGCAAAGACATCGTTTTAACTGTCTTGAATATTAAAACTTCGTATTATTAGTAGAAAAAAAAAAAACAATCTTCGATGAAAAAGAAAAATCATTTGAAAATTTAAATATTATTTACTTTATTCCTTTGTCCTATTGCTCCAGTACCAGTATAAATTCTACTAATATGATCACCATTATTAATCCACATATTTCTTAAGTGATCGATTAAATGATTCATATTAACTTGTTTCTTTAAACTAGCTATTTGCATTGTTAATACAACCATTCCAAGAGTTAATTGTACATTATTTGTTCTATCAAGACAATCAATACAATTAATACGAAAAACACCTTGTTGAAAACTCGAAGTTGTTTCATCCATATAAGTAAATATACTTTGACGTTCAAGTTCTTGTCCAATTGAATATTGTTTATTTTGTATAAGTATTTTATCAACAAATTGTTCTGGTGTTAAACCTTTTGTAGCACGTGCTTGTTCATGATAATCAAACCAAATAAAATCTTTTTCATTTAAATAACCAAGTAATGGTTTTTCTTTTTTTTGTTTTGTTCGATATGTTTTAACAAGTAATTCAAATAAATTCTGATATTCTTCACCAATACGTTTTTCATCTTCACGTTGATCAACTAAATTTATAATTAATATACGACCATAATGACGATAAAGATATTTAAAATGTCTATTAAATGAAATATTTATTTGTTTGGTTTTTTTTTTTATTTTATTAAATTTATTCATTTAACTTACTCGAAAAATGCTTTAAAACTAAGTGCTTCACTACGTGATACTGTAATACGATGAGCGCCTACCTATATAGAAATTTAAAAAGAAAAAAGAAAAATTAAATATCGAAAATTTTTCAAATATTTATACTTGAAAACGTGATTGATGCCAAAATAATGGAATTGAACCACGTACAATAACAAATGATGAATAATGATTTTGTCGAGGAAGAAAAACAATCTGTCAAAGATATAGAAAATCAATATTTTGAGTTATATGATCTAATTTAATTTATTTTTAAAAAAAAAAAGCATTATTTAAATTAGACATGCTATGTTAATGAATTATATCTAAACTAAGACTAAGTAAATCTAATTATAGAGCACTTCGAAAGGATAAAAGACCCAATTAGTAATCAAAGAAAGTCATACTCTTCAATTTCCTAACTACCGCAAGTTAAAGAATAAGAAGAAAGAGAATAAAAAGCATTTCAACACATTCATCAATTGATATAATATATCATTCAAGTATTTATAAGTTAACATTCCCAGGATCGAAGCTTATACTTACATACTTCATCCAGAATATCGAATTAACATTCAACAAACTCAAAAAGAAATTAATTATAAATTTATCCGAAGTCTTAACATAATTAGAAGAATTCAGATTCTTATTTCTTATAATTCAGTCTATTGTAATATAAGAAAAATTCATTTCGATTCATATACTTTCGTCAAACTAATTAAATAGCTTATTTATTCTAACAATATCGATTTGAATTTTGTTACATTAGTCTAATAATGATTAGTGTATCGTTTTCAAATATTTATTTATATCTCACTTGTTCTGTTTCAACAAAATTTGCCACAGCTCCGTCATCATTAACACCACGAACATTAAATCTTGTACCAGCTCGCTCACAACTTAATCTAAATCATAAATAAAAAACAAAACAAAAAGAGAATCTATTTTTGAAATAAATATTTAATCTACCTTGATATTAACCATAATTCAATATCTTCATTTGAATTTCTATATGTTTCAATTCCACCACACATTATTTTTGGTATCCAATAACGAACATCAATATTAAATTTAAGTAAAGGTAAACATAAACCACGATTCCTAAGAGAGAAAAAAAAACAAAACATTTTCTATTTGTTATTTTGCTTAACGGAGAGGAGCACATAAGAGGCTAAGTCAGTCCACTAGAAAATTTTCTTGGTCAATTCCATTGAATTATATATTAACAGAAAGAGCATGTTGGAATTAACATTGTAGTACTAGTTTATTAGATTTTTATCAAATTTTGAAACCTAAAATCTATCATCAAAGTAACGCATTTGTTGTTATTATTCTAATAATTTATCATATCGCGATGAATTCAGTTTGAGAATAAGTAGAGAAGATAAAATACTACTGCAATTATGAACTTCATAGTTCTTTGATGAAGGGTTCAATGCCATAGATAAATCATCAATTGTTTAAATTAACAAGATATAGATTCGATGTACTGATTGACATTATTAGCATCATCCATTCTTATCGTTCAACATATATTTTAGTTTAAAAGTTGAAGTGATTAAAATTCTTCTATTGTTCATTTGATAGTCCTTTTAAAAAGCCACAAAGCGTGTCTTTTCGATCAATATTTAGAAGATTTTAATCAGAAAAAGTTCAATTTGAGGTAAAACCAATATGATATCCAGAATCAGCATAAGAAACTGAGTTGATCTATGTTAAATTTAAAGGATTTTTCTAATTTTTTTTTCATAGAAAAATTTATTCCTAGTTCCCCTCAGAGATCCAACGAAGCATAAGTTACATCAAGATAGTATTTAGACATTGAAACAAGACTTAAAAATATGTTTAAAGTCATAAGAGGACAAAATGGCAGACATCTAGAAAATAAAATCAAAGTTTTTAAAGATTTCATTTTTCGGCTGACCTCGGACGGTGACTAGAGGTAAATTTTTCGACGAAAAAGTTACAGAAATTCTTTAAATTGTACATAGACTAATTCAATTTGTTATGTTATTTCTGAATATCATATTAATTTTTACTAAAATTGGATTTTGCCTGATTGAAAAGAGACAAAATTGAATCTGAAGAATAACGTGTTAAGGAATTTTTCAAGTGGCTAAGTTTTTTTTTTTACTTTGAAAAATATATTATTTTTGTAACCTTTCATAAAGGGGTTATCAAATGAGAAATACGAGGATTTTAATCACTTCAACTTTTAAACTAAAATAAATGTTGAAAGATAAGAGTAGATGATGCTAATAGTGTCTATCAGTACATCAAATCTATATCTTGTTAATTTAAACAATCAATTATTGATTTATCTATGGGATCGAATCCTTCATCAAAGAGGTATGAAATTCATAATTGCAGTAGTATTTTATCTTGTCTATTTGTGCTCAAATTGAATTCACCGTAATATAATAAATTATTAGAATGATGACAACAAATACGTGACTTTGTTGTATATATAATTCAATGGAGTTGGCGAAGAAAAATACTAGTGGACCGATTTGACCTCTTATGCACCCCTCTCCTTCATTCCAGTAGAAACAAACCAAAAAAATCGAATATCTGAATCATGTTCTTGAATCATTCTTTGAGCACATAATGTTATATCATATGGTTTATTAAAATAACGTTTATTATTATTCAATTCTGGATTGAAAAATGTTGCATAATAAAAAGAACGTCCTTGAAATAATTTTCTAAATATTCAAAAACAAAAATGAAATCATCAATTAATTGAAATGAAATTTTTTCTTTTTGTTTTACTTTATTCCAGAAATAAAAATTTCATCTTCTGGATTATCTCGCATAGAAATAGTTGCTACTTGTGAAATACCTTTAAAGAAAAGAAAAACATAATAGAAACACAAAAAAGATTCTTTCTTAAGGTTTTTTTTTTATCTTCATACGAAAAATATACGCATCAAATAATTGTCCAATAAATACTTCTTCAGTTACAAATAACATAAATGGTCGAATAATACCAGCAGCTATAATAAATTAATATGTTTCGCTTTTTTTGAAAAAGAAAATAATTGAGAATTTTAATACGAACTATTTGCAGTAATACTGTTTGCTGAACTGTTCAATACCACAACACCAAGAAAAGCTTTTGCACGAAGAAGTAATGTTGGTGGATTATCTGATGAATCATTCAAACCTTTCAAAATAAATTGATTAATTACATTTTTCTTCGAGATGAATTGTTTGTAGGAAAAAAAAAGTGAAGTAATGATACCCAACGGCAAAATCTTATTTGACGTTAAAGGAATCATTGAAATAGCAAGACAATCTTTTTTGTTTATCGTCAGAATGAAATCATTTGTCGATTAAAGGATTTCAGAAATCGAATAACATTTATCATCTTTTTAGTTATTAAAGCGTTGATATATGGCTTGAGTTTTTTTGCAAATATGACCTCTTCACCTGAAGATTACTTCGTTCCTTATGTTATTAATATAAGAAAATATCTCTGCTCTTGTGTTCTATTGAAACATATCATAAATTATTATCGACTTAAAAAAAAACTGTTTTTCTTTTCAAGACAACACTCCTATTCAAATTGACTCTTCGTTTGAACTTCTCACCTGATTGTTGTTCAATACTAGAATATTTTGCTGATGTTGATGAAAGAGGCGCTGTATCAGGTGATAAATTCATATTACTCAACTGACTTATAGTAAATGGAAGTGTATATGAATTCGCACTGTTTTTTTGTTGTTGTGCTTGATATCGAAAATAAAGTACATCTGAACGACTTGGTGATGATGACGAAGCTTGTTGTTGAAGTTGAATATAAAATGAACCATTTGTTTGTTGTGGAGCTGGTGTTTGAGATACGTCTGAAGGATTTAATGGTAGAATAGGTTCAGCTTTTCGATATAAAGCTACACTCCAATTTGCAACTGGAGCTGCTGGTGGAATATTTGTTCGAGTTGGTTCAGCTGGAGCTGCTTTAGGAAACATTTTGACTTGTCTTTTGAAGGAAAGAAAAAGACTTGATAATTTCAGAGGAGGAAAAAAAAAACAGAATTCGATATTGATTTGTTATATTTATAACCAATTAGAAAATTCAAATAAATAATTAAATAAAAAATTTTCTAGAAATTAAAATAAAATTTAAAATAATAACTTTAAGATTTATTTTTACATAACTATAATAGAAATTCTCAAATTTAATATAATTGATGTCACTGTATTCGTTATTTGTAAAGTATTATCATCCATTAAATTCATCATTTTTCTATCCTTGTGATTCCTAGGTCTATATTCGTAATAATATATCATGTCGAATACAATTACTGAGAGTCAATCGTCTAACAATCAAAATACATCATCAACAGAAAATTCAAAACAACAATTAAATTCTAATGATGATTATACACAAAGACAAATACAAAGTGCATTTCAACCATCAACTGTAACTTTTTTGTTTTTTTTTTATTTATTTTTTTCATCAATAATTTTTTTATTAATTAGAATGTTGAACAAGTAACTGATCAACTTCAAACATTAAATGTAACACCAAAAGTAACTATGCGAGTAAGTTAAGCCGAAAAAAAAAGTAAAAATTTAATATAGAACTTTTTTTTGTTTATTGTTGTTTTTTTTTTAGTCTGATGCTCCACCATTTACACCAGCATCGGAAGCAACAAAAACAACAACAACAACAACAACAACAACAACAGATGATTCAGAAATAAAAGTCAAAACAGAATTTATTTATGATTTAAATAAATATAAATATGATTATTTCTTATCTGATCTTTCATGTAATTTTGATCGTGACAATGGTAAATTTGGTGCACCAACTGGCATATGTGCTTTACCTGATGATCGTTTATTAGTTGCAAATTTTGATCGTGATTCTGTTTTACTTATTGATATTAAAGGTGTTGTTCATCAAATATTTAAAGATTTACCAACGCCAAAAGCTGTTATTTATAATTCATCAGCATCATCACCACAAGCTGTTGTTGCAACAAGAAAAGAAGCAGCTATTTTAGATTTAACTACAAATAAAGTTATTACAAGAAGTAAAATTCGAGGATTTTATCCATGGAATATTCAATATGTTGAAGAACGACAGGTTTATGCAGGTATACAAAAAATAAATATTTATATTAGAGAATAAATATTATATGTATTAATAATAGAAATAATCAAGATTAGTTTTATGAGGGTTCTTGTATACCATCCGATCATCTAAAGAAAGCATGAACAGTTACATCACATGAGATTGTATATAAATTAGAGATGTTAATGACTGGTTTTTTTTCTCCGACCCACGGACTACTTTCACGGATTGAAGAGTCATTAATCTGTCATGGGCTAATCCACAGATTAATAAAGATTTTATTAATAAAATATTTAAGTGCCAAATCATTATTTTTTTTTAACTGACTCATGCTTTTTTTTTTATTCTATGTGAAATGAAGATTTTTATAACTAGAATATTTTATTTCTGAAAATGCAAGGTGGCACAAATCAAGGGAACATGAAAATTTTTCGATTTCTTTTTTTTTTTGCACATAATTAGTTAGGCCTCATGTTTATGCCACATATATTAATAAAAAAATATAGCATATGCTAAGTCTTTGACTGCAGTAATTTGTTCTAAAAGTGGATAAAATAAATATTACTGCTCGTCTGTCTCTGTAAGAGAAATTCGATTTCTATAGTTTTATCTGCCTATCCCGATCTGTGATATGAATCTGATTTAATTACATTTTGTACTGATTTAGCCTAAAAGACGTCAAAATTAATTAAATCGGATTCATTGCACAGATCGAGATAAGCAGGCAAAACTATTATGGAAATTGAATTTCTCATACAATCATAGACCAGCAATAAGATTTATTTGCACGCGTTTAAATAAATTACTGCACACAAAGACTGGTTGTATGTTATATTTTTGACTAGTATATGTGACATAAATATGAGGCCTAACTGACCATGTACAATGACAGAATCGAAAAAATTCTGTGTTCCCTTACTTTTGGGCCACACTATGTTCATAAACATTAGAAAATGTCAATTAAAATTCGAGACAATAAATATTAAAATAAAATTAATAGTATATAATGTTAATATAACAGATATAGCTTCGACTAGGATAATAATGACGATAAATGTGCAACAAAAATCGAAAAATAACTAGATTACATATCATTCATTTTCCATGTTATATATTGGAGGAACTAATAACATATATTTAATAAACTCGGTTTTTCTACGGGTGTGAGTATGTAGTTCGGTATGTTTAAGAGAAGATCTTCACCCAAAGCGTATTTATATGTACATATACTTCAAAACAAGTAAGTGAATAACTAGAATGAGAAAATAAAAAGCAAAATTTGTAAGCAGGTTGAACGCGTCGGTACACGTAAAAAATAATCCGGCTTGTGAAACCCGTATAATCATGAATATACCTAGCCCGTGACTTGTCAACGTCTCTGATGCAAATCTAGACATTTTGCCGAATATGCGATCACCCCAAAAAAGTCCGACAAGCTCGTCTACTAACTACTTGGACTACAAAATAATAGGAATCCAAAAATGACCATGTATCTAATTTGTAATAGATCAGCACATGATTTGATATGTTTTTTTTTCGTTAATCATCATTAGTTTATCGAGAGCCTAATCTATTAAAAGATATTAAATTAGAAAAAAAAGGTTTTATAGCCGTAAGAATATTTTTAAAAACAAAAAAGAAATTTTAAGACCTCTTTTCGAAGAAAGAAATCGACTAATTTCAACGTTTGAGAAAATATTTTTCGATTTAGCGGAAATTTTTAGAATATTAATAGGATTATAATCATGATAGTTGCAAAAGAAACATCCATGAGTTTAAATTTTTTTTTTAGAGTTCTTTAGTTATATAAAAAACTACTTTAATTGAAACTTTCATCAGAAGTGGTCCTTATAGAAATGGAAGCATGAGATCTGATTTCTCTTTTCTGTTCACAATAGTCATACGTGAAACGCTCTCTACTTTTGAAGTTTGTCTTCAATGCCAATGGAAATATAAAGACTATTTATAGTGTATTGTCTTTTCATTCTTTGAATGCCAATTTACGTCCCTACATCTTATACTAGTACTTAACAAACAATTAGATCGACTTCCTTTGTTGAACACAATGATTTTATAATTAATAATAGTTTATCTTAACGATTGAATTAGTCATAGTTTCGATTGAAGTTTTCTTTTTAAAAAAAAAGACCATTCTTTTCTTTTAATACTTATTGTCTTATCATTTTCGATTTTATTGTACTAATGTTTGTATTTTATTTAATTGCAATTCTTCAAAAATTTTTAAATATTCTTTATCTGTAGAGAAACAAATATTTGTTTTTTTAAATGTAATATTCTTTTATTTTAGCTTGTGATCCATCCGGTGAACGTATTGTCTTCCTTGATAATAATCTTGCTGAAATAGGTGTATGGTCATTTCATGATTCAACTCAAGATCATTTACTTCAAAATCAACCACAACTTTATCAAAAAGTTTATCCATATGCTGCATATTTCTTACCAAATGATACATCATATGTTTTAACTCATCGTCAAGATAAATGTAATCTTGATGAATATGATAATACAAGTGCAGCAAAAAAATCAGCATATAATATTCCTCAATCATTACAATCATATTCAATTTATGTTGATGATGCAAAAAAATGTTTAATACCTGATAAATTAAATCATCGTTTGGTTTCAATTGATAAAGATTCGAAAATTGAAGAATATAAATGTAAATCAATGCAAGAACCATATTCACTAACATTTTTATCGAATGGTACATTATGTGTTACTGATTGGAATAAATCACATGGAACTAGTGGTGGAATTTCAATTATTAGTGAAGTTAATTTAAAAGAAAAACAGTAAAAACGAGTGGACAATTTTTAAAACGATGACATCTGTTCGGTTTTTTTTTCTTGTCTTTGTCGTGCACCTTTTTTTTTTTTTTCTTCTATTTCTTCCTCTTCATCTATTCATAGTATGTAGCTATTTGATTATTTTAAGAAAAAACGAAAAAAAAAATCTTCTTCATATAAAATCTGATGGTCAATAGAAAACTTGCGTTGATGTGACGATAAATGTTTTTTTTATCCATCTATTCACGTCTTTAGTCAGTTTTCTTCTCGGTTCATATTCTTATTATTATTGTTGTTGTTCTAGTTGTTGTTATTTTTTTTTGTTATCTATGTCTTTTTTGGATTTCTATCATCAACGGAAAAAAAGAAATAAACTAAAAAAGAAATTATTATTATCATTAGTATGTCTTTGATTTTTGTTGAATGCTGAGATTGGTAAAGTTGATACATATGGATTAGGTTTATGCCGTTACTACATTAGTCTGGTGTCCTGAAGGACTAATGGCCAGTCAGACAAATCACCTGTAGGATTGGTAGTTAGCTAGATCGGTACTCAGTCGAGTGAATATCCATTTGATTCGATGCCCAGTCGAACTAGGACTAGTGCATACCTACTAAGGATACATAATAACATATTAAACAAGGCTTTTTGTCTTGTCAATCGTGATATGATTCCAGATGGCTTAGAGTTTCGAAAAAGTTTTTGTTGGTAGTCTCATACTAATATTAATAATAACGATTTCTTTTAGTCAACTAGTTTAATTTGTTAGCTATTTAATCTAGAAAAACACTTCGCATATGTAAAGGGTATTGCAGATGCCGCCTGAAAGACAAAATAAACGTAAGTATCTGTTTCACAATTCAAACAATTTACATAAACTTTTTATAATTTTATTGAACGTTCAGTGAAATTCTGTTTTGTATAATTTTATTTTCAGTCACTACTCAAAATGAACTTTATGCAACTGAAAAACGACAATACAATATTTATACATATTTGAAAAATAAGGCATTGCATAGTGTTATCTTTGAAATTATTTTTTTTTTCTTTGTTGCTTCTAATTATCAACAGAATTTAATCGTAAGTAAGCGACTTGCAAACATTATGTTTCATATATTTCCATAGAACAAAACCGACTTACGCTAATTTCAATCAACGAAGAATATATTAAATCGAACTACTACCTTGAATACACATGTTGAAAAAAAATATTTTTGAGAAGGTGTTGTAGTATACTCTTGATATACAAAGACGTCTCGTTTAGTTATAATATTTTTTGCATTCTGTATTAATTCAGTATATTTTTGCAATAGCCCAAATACATGATAGAAAGAAGAATCAGCGAACTTTAAAATTGAAATATTTGCTTGTGCTTCCTTGACTTGACGTTCAGGCACTTTTTATTACAAACAACATGAACTTCATTGATATATTTTTTATTTATTTATTATTATTGTGGAACTTCCATAACATGATAGATTTAATACAATCTTTATGGTATTATTTTTTTATAAAATTCAATTTACCATTTTCGTCTGACAATCATAAGTAATTCAACTTTGACCGTCTATAAAAGTATTTTGATTGTAATATTAATAAGCATAGACATTTTAACTGAAATATGCTGAATAAAACTTTAATATGAGAAGATCAGATCAAATGATTTTTAAAAAAAAAACCATATAAATCTTTTGTTTTATTCAATAGATTTTTCATGATTTTTGTTATCGTTTGCATTTCTGTAACATTCTATACCATCAATTTATTCACTGTAAGTTGTCAATTTTAGAAATTGTTCTAAAGAAAAGTTCATTGATCTTTCCTATTTATATATATTAAATTGTATTTCATAGTAGAATAAACATTTTCAACAATAGATAATCTTGTTAATATATTGATGTCAATTCTATTTTGAAAATTAATATGTAACTCATATGCTAATTATAAAATGATGATACTAAAGATCAATTAATCCAAAAGAAAAGAAACAACTAGAAAATCTTTGTATAAATTTTATTTTCACTTTTAATCTTTAAATATAAAAAGATAAAATCAAAATATGCTTACGAAAATCTATTCTAAACAGTTCAAATTTTCTATTGTGAAATATAAATGATATTTATGATAAAAATGTTATAGAATAAAACTTCTGAATACTGACACACACACACACACACATGCTTCAAAATTAGTATACTGTTCTTATTATAAGTCCAGCAATCATGTATTTAATGTGAACAGAAGGTTGTTAAGAAAGCCATATCATCTGAAAATAATTATCAAAAACAAAAAAAAAATTAATTTAAATAATAAATAAGTAAATATATCCTACTTTTGTCAAGACCAAGACATGTACCCCATTCATCAGATGAAATTTTATTATCCTTATCCGCATCGCACTGATCCAAAAATGGTTGAATACAATGTTCAAGAACTTTAAGTGATCGAATAAAACGAGCTAATTCTTCATTATTTACCGAGCTTTAAATAATCAAAATAAAAAAAAAAATAGGAGTTATATTTTTCTTACAAATCTAATCTTGCTCCTTACTTATCATGTGTTTTATCAAGTTCACAAAATTCCCAAAGTACAGCATTACGCCACCATTTTTCTGTATTTGATAATTTCATTTTACGTGCTTCATTAACTAATGTTTCATATTTAGAATCAAGATCTTTACGAATAAACTAAAAGAAAATCAATAAAATAAATAAATATTATTATTAGTTCAAACAAACCAATGTATCAAGAATTGCACCAAGCCATTCTTTCATTCGTTTAGGAAAAACTTCTAATTCAAATTCCGTACAAACACCAAGCTCTAATGAAAATTTACTCACAAAAAAAATATATAAATAAAAAAAAACCTTTTTATTTTTTTACCTTGACATTGTCCAAAATAATCAATCATATCTGTTACAGCATCTTTTCGTGTACAATGTTCATCATTTTTTCGACACCAACATTGCATTCGATAAAATTCACAATCAGATGTATATGTATGATTAGCTTTTGTACATATCTGTGCATTTTAATTAAATAAAATTATTCATAAATATTTTGAAATAAATATATTTCTACTTAACCATTAAACGTTTATCTTTAGGATCTTCACATTCTGTAATACAAGCACATTCAGCTTCACCATTTTTATTTAAAATACATACTTCATTTTCATTACATTTTACATTTGAACATTGATCTATATATACAAATAAATCAATTAAATACAATCAAAAAAGAATTACAGATAAATATGTTTTGAAAATTCTTAATTAGTTTATTACCTTTAATGTTTAATGTTTCATCTTTTGTATCAACTTCAACCTCCAATGCTGCCTAAAAGAAACCAATACAATGTTACACTTTGAGTAAATCGATAGAATATTTTTTAACATATCAATTTTCCAATATTTCATTCTTAAGATATGAAACTATATATTCATTCCTATATATTCGAAGACGTATCATATTCTCATAATAATTTTCCATAGTTTTTTTTTTTTGTATATAATTAAAGATTGAATAGAAAATAAATCTTTCAAAAGAATGTATTGTAAATAAAAACCATCCGAAGTAAATTAATTAAAAAAATCTTAATTTTCTATGAAGACATATGACAAGAATTTCATTCATTGAAGATTTTCATCAAGACTTAACAACAGATTATATATATTTATTTAACATTTTAGTTCTGAAAAGTAGATCGATATGGTTTTTTTTAACAGACATAATCGAATACTTTATGTTTTCCTAATATAGCCGAGTTTGTGTGTATCTATTTATATGCTATTAGTATACACTAAATGTTGTTTTAGTCGAGGACCGCAACATTTATCATTTTCTGGTAACATATTAGAAAAACAGACCAATGATAATAATATTTACGTATGCCCAAATTAAATAGTGACGCCTACATATAAACAGAATATTTCATATATTTACGTCCAAAACATACGAACATGAAAATTTCCTTCATGAGTAAATGTGTTTGTATAGTATCGAATGAAAACAAGTTGAAGATAGATAATATTGTTTTCGTTTTAATTATTTACTTACGTGAATGGTCAATAATTGATAACATGAAAGAAAAGTAACTAGAAAAACGATATATACTTTCGATGCCATATGGATATGTATTATACGATTGAATACTAATGTGTAAGATTTTGCTATACGTATGTATATTATTGTTGTATAAGAAAGAATGATAGGGAAGAAACAACTATGTCCCAAAGATTTATTTTCTTCATTCTTTTTTCTTATCTATTTCTCGTTATTAGCACGAGTAGGAGTTTGAAAAAAAGGATAAATAATTTGATTGGAACTCTGTCATTAATGATATGTTTTCTTCTCTTCGCTCTTATTGTAGTACGAGCTAAGCTTTCTCATAAGTTATCTGTATATATTTGTATATATAAAAGTTAATAACATGGAATTAAGGCTGACGAGCAGACAGTCGAAAAAATCAGTTATATGGTAATATACATATGTGTCTATTTTTGTACCATTTTCTGTGTCATGATTTTTGTTTACTAACAACTGATATGGTAACCAATTTGCTTAATTTAGACAAGCTTGGACAATTCTTGAGAGAATATTTCTAGTCTTGCAAAAGAAGTTATTAGTAGATATGCATAATAATTTTACACAAGAATTATTCATAACTTACTGCAAGACGTCTAAACGATCTATGAATCATGTATTAAGATATTTGATATGATCATAAACTAAATGACACTTAAATATGTAACATTCGAAGAAAATTAAGAAACTAGATCGACATTGTTTCAAAGATATTTAATTTTATTTGTTGATTTCATACTTCTTCATCAAAACATTACATGAAAATTAGTCTGAGATCGAAGATTAACATTTGAAGAAGCTAACGAAGAAAAATAAGTAATTGTCGGATCTTGTTCGACATTATATTATGATTACGAGTAGATCCATGTAAGACTAAAAAAAACGTCTACAAAGGATTCGTATTCATGGCCTACGTGTGAAGAATTATGACTGTTTTTACTGAGATCAAGGCATTTCTGAAAAATCCATAATAAAAAGTTTTGATCTGAAATTTTGTCTATAGATACATTTAATAGTCATTAAATAGTTCTGAAAGTTTCAACGAAAATAAAGATGTCTTTCTCCAGGTATTTAATTTCCAAAAAAATACCACCATTTTATCATAGTAAGACACAATAATTTAGTCTACTAGGAAATTGAACATTTCAAGAAAGACATGTTCATTATTATTGAAACTTGCAAAACTATCTAATCACTATGAAATCTATCTATAGACAAAATTTCTGGTTAAAACTTCTTTTATTTTCGATTTTTCGAAAATGTCTTAGTCTCAGTAAAACAATCATAACTCTTCACATATAGATTGAGGATATGAGTTCTTTTAAACTTTTCTTAATCCCATCGTAACTTATTCGTAGTCACAATATGATGTCAAATAGTGTCCAACAGTTGGATATATAACTTTGTAAATATCATGTCAGAATGATCTAATCTCTTGAGAAAACAAGACTTGCTGATTGATGTAATCATAGCAAAATAATATGAATATAGAAATATAAAAACAAACGAAACTCTAAAAGACACTATTTTTCTTCAATATCAAATGCTTGACAATGTTCAAAATCTTCAATAATTTGCATCAAAAATCAACTGATAATTTATCATGTAGGAAAATTTAATTCGATGTTTATTAACCGTTTAAGGCTTTGACTATTGTCACAGAGTCAATATATTTTTACAGACTCTCTGAGCAACAATCAAAACGTAGAGACGGCTCCGTTCTTACTCATTCATCATGTTGAACAGAACTAACAGAACTATATAAACGACATTTTTGAGAATATGAAACAAAAAAAAAACGATCCATTATCTCTTTTTTTTTTAACTGATGGTAACAACTGATGGTTGGACGTACAGTCTATAATACTCAAATGATGAAGAAGAAAAAAAACATTAAAGTATACTTTCTTTTTTTTTTTAAAGGAGAAGAAGCACGATCACACCATTGACAGTGATAGGTGGTCACAGATGGAGCTCCTTCTATTGATGCAAGAAGAAAGAAAGAAAAAGTATATGTGCACTGCTGATGCAAAGAATAATTATAATGATTATTAAAAGTGATTCGATGTGCATTATTTTCAATTGTCTCTCAACTGTTACTACTGCCTGACTTAGATCTAGAATGTGTTAGTAAAATGAAAAAACAAAGCACATATTTAGATTTTATCTCTCTTGATTATTAGACTTTTGTTGATATACATTTTATTGATCGATTTTTGTTTATTTTAAATTTCATACAAATTGAGTCTTGAAATAAAAAAAAGCATTGGTTTGAGTTATATAAAGTTTGGTGTCTTAATGTCAAAAGCAGAATGCCAAAAATCTAATCTTTTTTAATCACAGTTTTTGTCCTCACCCTCACTGTTGTGCTATGTGTATGTGTGTGTCGTATTACGTTGTATTGATCAAAACCTAGAAATAGCTTTTTACCACTGATCTAGAAGCATTTACAAGGATTTATAGTTTTCGACATTTAGCTACTTTTCCATTCAATCATTGTCTTTTTAGAGCTGTTTTCATTAACCAACAACAAGACTAATCCTATAGATTTATATGTTTGTATAAGAGGAAATGAGCTTGTTAGTTGATTCTGATGCTGTGTGTAGAAACATAAAGATAAATAGGAAATAAACAAAAAAACATGTATTATATTTAGGTATATTTAAAACGACTAACGAGGAAACTTCCTCAGATGTCCTCTTCTGGTTTCAATGATTTTTTGCCTATAGATACTATATAATGTTCTAATGAAAATTCCAAAATGAATTTCGGTTTCTATTGAGATTTGACTAAACTATCGAATTTTTAATATGTCTATTTTCTAGAGACCCCAGATTTTCGGAAAACTCATATTTTAAAATTTTGATCTGAAACCTTATGCATATAGTGAACTCAACTAGACTAGCTTCCATAAACAAAATTTAGAAGTTTTGAACAAAGTCTCTTCGAGATATAAAGCTTTCATAATATATACCTTTCTTCATGAATAGTATATTAAACATGTATTTTTTGAAAGTTTCATATCTTGAAGAGACTTTGTTCAAAACTTCTGAATTTTTTTGATGGAATCTAGTCGAATTAAGTCCTTGATATGCGCAAAGTTTTAGATCAAAATTCAAAAATATCAATTTTCCGAAAATCTGTTGTCGCTAGAAAATAGACATATTAAGAGTTCGATAGTTTGGTTAAATCTTAATAGAATCCCAGATCTTTTTATAATTTGTATTAGACCACTATGCAGTACCTATAGTCAAAAAATCATTGAAATTGGAAGGAACGTTTGAGGAAGTTCATATTAGAATGATTCATTTTCTTAATTATGATATAGTTTTGACATTATTTATTTTTCCTTTATTGTGTTCTTCGATGATGAAAATTGAATTGAAAGTAATCGATGTGTTTTGTTTTTTTTCAGGCAAAATCATCATTATTATCATATCGACCTAATAAATTTGAAAATGTATGAAATAAAATTTTAAAAAAATATCTCAACTTTTTCCACGATAACTTTTTCTTGATATGATTTTTGATACTACGTAAATGTGCTGGATCTAAAAGTCGATCGTACCAATAGTTATGTGCCGTGAAATAGTATATATTATATAATTGCTAATGTATTCCAGCCGGCTTGAACTATGTTCGTATCAAGCATTTCATTGTGATTACACTGTAACACATTTTTATTTTGTGACTTTCGTAGATCTGAGTTTTTTCAACAAAATTTCTATAGATTGATTTTGTACCAAATCTTGCTTCTAACCTATCAAAAAGATTCCATATAAATACAGGCAAATATTTTACAATGCCAGTTTAATATTTCTTACTTTTTTTATATCAATGAGAGTAAACATCATGAATCGAATTGAATGTTACAAATATTCAACAAGAAAAAAACTTATTGTTTTATTAAAGAGAACAAGATTTAGTTTTGAATAAATATGTGCTTGAAAGAAAAAAAAAGTTATCATTTTGATTTCGATGGTATTTACTAAAACGCAATTGGCTACTTCATTCTAATAATTTTTTTGTAAAAAGAGGCTTCATATATGTAAAGACAGATAAGATTCTTTTTGTTAGTCAAAGACTGTCTAGTTTTTACTATCATAGGAAAATTAAAATCAGCTTTGTAATAGTTGAAGATTCAGTTGAAAATCGATGTTATTTACAAAAGTTGAGTTTATTTTTTCATCAATTATACAAAATACATTGAAATTCATTCATTCAAGTGTTTTTGTTTTTATAATCAACTACATTCTCACCAAAACTTGCTAATGATAAATAAATGATATACAGATTAATATTACTTGTAATTGTCCATTTCATTAATAATGGCTTTATGTTGAATATAATCATGTGAATTAATATGTATACTACAAATATTCCTTTGGAAACTGATTAATTCTTTAAAGCTATCCTGAATGAATCGATTGATCTATTCATGGACACATATTTAGACAGTATTTTTATTATTATTTAGAATTGTAATATATATTTGATTAATTATGGTCAATGAAATCTCTCTATTTTAGTTAGACTAAAATATGCAAATCGTATCGACTTTTTTCTTTTATCTAAATTTCGTGCTACAAAGCGAAGTTATTACATAAGTAATAACAATATTAAACTATGATTGGATGTGACATGATGAAAAGACTTAAATATTCAATCATCTATCATTAGTTGGATAAGAAGAACATATCATAAATGAAAAGAAAAAGAACTAAGCAAACATTTGTTTCATCTAAGAACGTTGCTAGAAGCAAAACAACTCAGTTACATAACATTCATCTTATGTGACTAACTATTTGTAGTTTTCTCCTAATGTTGACTAATATAAAGAAAATTGTCAAAGTAATATAGTACAATTTCGAAGCATCATTAAACCTATTAATAACTTTATTCAAATAGATCATTGCATCGATTTATTTACTAAAATTATCGATGAAAAAGTTTTTATTATTGTAGTAAGAGCTTTTGCTCAATAAGTACTGCATCTTATTCATGAAATGTCTCCAATAAATGATATATTTTTTTTCCTGATAACAAATTCATACATGAAGAATGGTTCAAAAAAAAGTAAGTGTATATATAAATAGATGACATCAACACGGGAAGCTCTTCAACAGACTGTAAAACAATATGACCGATATGACACTCCAATTAGCTTTGTTGCGTTCCATTGAAGTGCATTCATTCTCAGCTTATTCACTCATACTGACTAAAGATCTTCATGCATTTCATGTTTTTCATTTAAAGTTATTCATATAGATCGTTTCTATCCTATCAACGTTCTGTAATTATAATAGATTTCAGCTAGAATTAAATTACAAGTAGAAAAATCCGACGACAAATTTATAAAATTCATGTTTGATATAGGTCTCTAAAAGAAATTCTTCTAAACAAAAAGCAAAAGTATATTCTTTACTAATAAATACTAATGAACAAAACACATAAAAGGTTTTTTTTTATAGAACAGAAAATCATTTTATTTAACAGCAAGTGCTATTCATTTTTGTCTTCTCTACTTCGAGCAGACAAACCATGTGATAAGAATGAAGTGATTTACTGTGCATTTCCAAGTTTTAACTTTTAATGAGAAAAGTATTCTATAGTATTTTATAGACTGTCGGTGTTTACCAATACGAAATGTGAAGAATTTAATGAGAATATTGTGATGGTTTACTAGATACATGCATGATGTAGCCTATACATCATAATTCAAATTTATTGGCTGTGTTTTTAGTTTTTCCTAACAAGAATACTCATAGTACTGATATCTTTCATTTGAACTTCTGATTTGCTCATAGATAGTTTTTATACTATAGTTAATAATCATAAAAGAGTTTGCATTATTGCTACTTCGTTCTGGATAAATAGTAATAACAGTTTCTCAAGCATTGGCATCGATGTTTTTTCTGTAAAACTTGTTCTTCTCATACTGTAATAAATAAACATTTCCATCAGTTCTACATTTTTTTCAAATCATAATAAAATACACTCGTTTAATACATATCAACCATAGGAAAATCATGAAGTTATTTCAACTAACCGATAATACGGTATACTCGATCCCAACAGACGTATTGCTATGAATCCATACTTTTCTGATTAGCAATATCACGTTTGATTTTATTTCATTATAAAAAAAAATGATTGCAAAGAATTTAAATCAATATCATCTATTCTGAGAGATACTGTTTCACAGAGTAATATTTTTATTGTTATCCAGTAAAATAAATTAATATAACATGTTAGATCATCATAAAATATTTCACTTATCTAAGATCATGTAGTATCGGTGAAAATACTGACAGTGAGTCTATTGCAATCCTGACTACACTGGATCGGTGTTCATTGAAGCATTGATACATCCATACATTAGGGTTATGTCAGATAAATCAGTGAACATCGATCCAATGTAGTCAGTGTGAGTTTTAGGTGAAGAGTTTATTGATAATGCATATCTGCACATTTGTCGATTCAAAAATCTTTAGATATGTATATAAATTCAATCTTTCATTTGTTTCAAATTTCTTTTCAAGTATATCGTGTGAAAAAAGTATTTGCTAGTGTCTTTTACAATCTTGAGAGTTAATTAAAGTGTTACTACTTACATATGAGTCAATGTCGATTAAACGAACAAATAGTCAGTCACATATACAAAATAGACAAAGCAATGATTCTACAATACGTCCATCTGATCGATATATCTTCAACGATAATAAACCAATGCAAATAACATCATCAAATACACAAATTCGTACAAGTAATGGAGTTCTCCTTAAAAAATCACAAAAACTAATACAATCATCAAAACAAAAACGACAAATTGCACCTGATAAAATCAAACTAATGCGTCATGTCTTTACTACCATTAGTAATTCTCAATCAAGTAAGATGAAAATATTCATTTTTCTTAAATATAAGAATTTTAGTGTCTGTCGAACATTTAAATGATGCATTATTAGCACTTGGTCATGATCCTCAAAAAGATATTAGTTATCAAGATTTTTTAATTGAACATGAATTGATTGAACCAAATGGTACATTTTCTAGTTTACTAGATTATGAACATTATGCATTACTGGTACTTGAATATGAAGAAAAATTACATAGAGAAGAAGAGGCTTTTCGACGACTTGATCTTAAAGTTGCTTTTGAATGTTTTGATTTAAATAAAGGTATATTTATCCCATCTTTTGTTTTTTACTATTTAATCATATTTGATATAGATGGTATGATTGATGCTAATGAACTATCTGTAGTTATGAATATTTTGGGATTTTCTATTACTGATCGAGAAGCAAAAGAAATGATTGAATTTGCTGATCATGATAAAGGTATTAGATTTCTCATATTATTTATTAATTTTATATTATATTTCTAAAAGATTCTTTATTATCTTTCGATGAATTTCTTATTGTCTTCACACAAATTTCTACCATCAATACATCACAAGGTGTAGAACAGTAGGTTTATTAATAACTAACGATTTCATGATGGATATTTCATTCAATAATGCTTTTTTCATAATATTATTCGATGAATTTAAACAGAAAGATCTTATATAACCTTAATAATAGTGTATTGATGATTTTTTGCTTCCAATAAAGATATTCATAATCTGTATGGAATTGTTTTCACAAAATCTCATTAGCATAGAATCAAATAATTCATCGCGGAAATAAACTTTTTCCCTATGTTATCAAATGAGACATATTTGTATGAATAAATATTAAATTCTCTTGTAGAAAATTGAATAGACAATATAGAAAAAGAACGATATTATTTTTATTTATTCAAAATCAATAATTATGATGAAGAATTTTTGAAAAATATTAAATTGACAGAATATTAAGTGAAGACGAAAACACGTGGGCTTGTTGAATCTCTAAGAGATATTTGATCACATTCTGCATCATTCATCATACTCGTATTCTTTTTTGTGCTAATGTTTGTTTGTCTTTATGTCTAAGATTATTTATTATCCTGTAATGATGAAAAAAACAAATTTATTTTGATAATTCTTCTGATTGACACTGATTATCAAAACAGAAAAAGAAAGCAGCATAGGTATTATCTTGATTATCTTTTTGAATAAATAAAGCTCCATCTTGATAAGCATGACCATCTTTACCAACAATTTGATTCATATGAATATCATCTATACCACGTGGTGGTTTATTTTCTTTGATTGTACGTTGCATTCCATAATGATTATCTTCTAAAATATGTTGATCATCATATTTTGTTCCAAATACAATTACATTTGGTTTATCATATTTTAAATAAACATCAAGTTTATCTGCGATTTCATCAGCAGTTAATGCTTGAGATTGAACAAGAAGATTTAAATCAAATATAGGTCGTCGTATAAAATCTAATGCTAATGTATCACTATCATTGGATTCTAATGGTGTAAAACCAAAAGGAATAGTAGAAAATGCTATTGATGAACTTATAAATGGATCGATTGAAATACATTTAACATTAGCCGATGGAAGTGATTGAATATCTATATTAATTTGATATTGTTCTGGTGTTTGACTTTGTCCATTATCAACAGATAATAAATTATAATGACTTTCACCGGTTTTATGTGAATGATTTTCACCATTATCAGCAATCACACATGCTCGTAATACACCGTAGATTTTACCTTTAGCAAAATTTACTGAAGTCATTTAGAAATCTAGAAGTATTAAAATAAGTGTATTGGAGAGATAAGATAAATCTTGTTTCATTTTTGAGTGTTTGTTTGTTTGTTTGCGTAAAAAAAAAACAAAATAATCAACAAGTAACATTCTTTGTCATTCGAACATAAAATGCAATCATCATCATTACAAATCATTTCGTAAAATGTGATTACTCTAGAGAAAGAAAGGAATATTTATTGTTATTGATAAAGACGAAAAAACAAAGCATGAAACAACATACTTATCGTATTTAATCAATTTTTTTTTATTAAAGATAACGCTTAGATTTATTAATATGATCATCTGACACTGACAAGAATTTTTAGTTTTATCATCAATAATGTTTTATATATTAATTATTTATTATACATTTTCAAAATAAATTAAATGTTGTCTCGTGCATTCATTCATGCGATCAAACAATCTTAGTGTTTTATAGATTGACGAATCAAATTAAAAATTTTATCCTAACTTTCTATTGATAACATGCGCTATCTATAGAAAAAACGAATAATGAAAAATTTTAAATTTTCAAAAAATCATCATTTTTATAACATTTGTCAGATAGTTTTTAAAGTACTTAATGCCAGATAAATGTCAATGTATGTATGAGTCTATTAAATACATAGTGCTTTTCAAAGTTATGCAATTGATTTCCAAGAAATTTTCTCGTGTTATGAAATATAAATTTCGTAATTATCGATACATCTTGCGTCAAGAATCTTTATGATTTGCTACTCTTTCTTTTGGTAAACACTGTTGATATAGAGAGAAAAAAATTGATAAGTATATCAACTTCCGTGAGCTGATAAAAGTACGAAAAGCTGAAGTATCCAAGTTAGAAAGATCACTCTATGTAATTTCGTTTGAATTTTGTTGATATAATATTAGTAATCGACATAAAATTCTCTTCATTTGAATCGAAAATATATCAAAAGTTTTGGCTTCTTCCAACGTAATATGTTAGAAGAAATGACTTTTACAAGAAGATTTAATTATATCAACATTATTGACTTTTACACTCATATTTTGTGATGTGAAATTGTAGGCTAATGTTGGAAAATTGGTTGTTATGTTGACTGTCAAAAAACATTTTCAAACTGTATCTATGGTTGTCATCATTACTGACACGCATAGATATGATATAATACTCAAAGTGATGATCTTGTTTGATAACTGGGGAAAAAACCAAGCTATAAGGCTATATAAGAGTTGTATATACTTTATACGACATATAATAAAACTGCTCACAGAATCTTGCCATAATGCCATACTTTGTAAAATTGGCCTTTCTTTGCTGTTTTATATTGAGTAAAGTATACATACATTACTACTATATTATTTTAGAAATAAAAACTTTTTAATTTTTATTAGTGTATCTGCGGGTAAATGCCATACCTTTCGTGAACCACAATTTGTCTTCAGTTATTCTTGATCAAAATGAATCGAAAGCTATTATTGGTGGAAAATGGAATGAACCACGGAGAACTACAGCTGCTATTGTAACCAGCCATTATAGTTATACAAAAGTGTATATTGGTGTTGGCTGTGGTTGTGGAGGTTTGGTTGGAATTATAATTTTGTTTTGTATATGCAAAAACTAGTGATGCAATAAAAAATGCTAAAAACCATTTGTACCAGTTTTTTTTATTGACATATGTTGTTTGTTTTTTAATGCGAAATAAAATAAGTATTTTACTATCATAATTTATCATCTGTATCGTTTAATAGACATATCTTTTAATGGGCACTGATGACAATAGAGCATCACAAGTGACGCAGAATAAAGAAAAGAAGGAACATAGAAATATATTTATATTTATCATTCAAAAGGAGCAAATGAAGGGTTGTAAACCGATTTTACACATACTGCTAATAATTAAATTAGATGTATGCAACAAGAGAATAACTGTAGGAATTTCATTCGTTTGATGCAAGAATTGCTTTAAGTGGATCAATGATTATATTTAACATCGCTTTAGAAACTTTAAGCATGAGTATTTAGATACGACAAATTTGTTTTTTTGTATTCTACAGCTTGATGAAAGAAATATTAGCATTTTTGATAAAATACAGCAAAGTAAATCACAAAACCTGCTTAGAAGGTTTCATCTAAATTTCTTTATTCTATTATCTTAGCGGAATTATTCATGTTTTCGACACAAAATTTATGTATAACTCAAGAAATTAAATAAAGAAAACCATAACTAGTGCGTTCAGATTTTTTATTGTCGCTTTACTAATTGGTAGTTGATGGATGCGTCAGATGCAACCATATTATTGAAATATAGTTTTATTTTCCATTAACAAAATCAAACAATGATATAATTTGTAAACATGAATCGATTTTTCATATAGTATTCAATTGTTTATGTGAAGATAATGAATTTTTAGAAACTCTAAATATTGAGCGCATACCTAATCTTCCGATAAAGTGTATCTATGTATTAGGTCACTCAGTTTCTTTCTATCTATAAAATGTGAAATATACAATGAGTAGTATTTTTATAGCAAGAATTTAAAAAAAAAGACAAGTAAATAGAGAAGTCAAATTAATGTATAACGAATTTAGCAGGAAGAAGTTTAATGCGATGAATACCAAAATCTATTTCTCTTCGAAGTTAGCAAAATTACAGCTAAATATATATTCACTGGAAGAGAAAAAATACATATAAATGTATTTTGATAATTGTTCCCTCCGAAGTTGAAGATATATCGAAAATTCATTAGTATAGTTTGTAGAACGACTTATATGTTCTATCGAGTTGGTCATGCAATCTTTACGAACTATCCGATTTTTTCATATATCTATATATTCTTGTGTATCACATACAATGAAGTAGACATTATGTAAGTACATGAGAAGTTTTGAATTTCATCCGGATTCTGGTGGAGCTTTTCATAATCAATCCGAATATATAACAAGATTCCTAATTTGACTTAGTAATATGGGGTTATCGTTTTTTTTTGAAAAAAACAGTATTGTTTTTCATCCACAATGATCAACAGAACATATGATACATTGTTATTATTCGATTTGTATCATTGTAAAAAATAGAGCCGAAGTTGTTAGATTCCAAAAGGAATGAGTATCAAAATACAGATGCATGCAAACTAGTTCATTGAGAAGCAGACTTGGATTATTTGAAGCGAGATATATGTTAATACAACTCACTAGTAACTAGTCAATCTGATACATGCTATATGAGAGTCTGGTCAATGCATCCGTATGTATATAAATATCGAGAACAGTGAAGAGTAAACAGCTATGACAAGTCTATCAGTGTTCAATCTATTCTGACTTAATTGTTGCTGGCTTACGTAGTGCACGTAGAACGACAAGAAATTGATGACGAACTAATTGATAGAACATCTCTACTACTTCGACCAAGGAAAGGAAACTGATACCAATCCAAAGATTTGTTTGACCATCGACATTAGAGAGAAGATCGACTGCACTGGTCGTGTCTACTTATTCATAATGTTCATTCGTCGTTGATTCACGAATCAATTCGATGGCAAGAAAATTTACTCGAACATGTTGACGCCATTCAGTTGACTAGTCTGTTGCCAATGGGATCGAGAAATTTTCGACGAATATCTTGATATCATGTAGAATTCATTTCTAGATTGGATTTTCTGACTATCGATTTCTTCGTCATACCGATATACTTGAGTACATATTGTTTAGCACAGTGTTTCCGAGTAGTCATAATCAGCCCCATTGTAATGGTCAAACATGGCTTGCATGGAACGGGAGACTTGATCGGTACATGTCGAATAGGACGATGGTAAATAAAAAATGAATTTTTACATATAACTCAATCGATGATCGAGACCCATTGCTAATTCGATACTATCTATATAAACAATCGGAACTTGTGTATTGTCATGAACGACACCTGTCATTCCAGTGTTTACAACACAACTAATGAATAACCAAATGATTTTCGTTGATTGAGCAACAAATCATAGGCATGTTCCGGTGTATTATCCAAGCCGCCATGGCTGAGCGGCTACGTTGTTCGACACATATTCACAAGATATTGTGTGCAAATTTCAATGCCACCAGCCATGGAATGACACACTGGACAAGTTACTAACGATTAGTCTTCTCAGATTACCCGTCCAATAGCCTGTTGATTACGTTGTTACATATGCCTGTTCTTGTGGCTAGTATATGGTTAGCTAGTGTATATGAAGAGCACAAGCAATTGAGCAAAAGAACTCCAAGTCAGTCTAGCCTACTGTTCAGAACTACGACTAGTCGTAGTTGTGTGGACGACATTGGGCTGTTGAATCTACCACTAGGTAACACCTGCCACCGCAAGATAGTTGAAATGGCAGAAGTATTTTTCTTCTTCTCTTCAGTGTGTTTCCGTTTGAATACAATTAGAAAGTGAA
>CAJNOL010000086.1:166469-193735 GCA_905250125.1 Rotaria sordida
TGAGTGGGATATTGGAAAATCGATCTGATTGATTGAATAATAAAAAATAGCATAATATCGATAAAAATCGAAAAAACGACAGTCTAGAAGATTCAATTGTGTACACTTCGACAGCAGGCGATACCTGAAATGCCATGAGTGGACATATTCAAACGGAATTCTTGAATAATCATACTTGACCGTGGTATCGAATTTTCATCATCAACTTCATTTGCATTCGTTGAGGCCATCATGATTGCCTGGATCGACTAAAATGATGAATCAAGCTAAGTTCACTATTAGACAACATCTATAGTAGAGGACAGAGAATGTGCTATTTTGAGAACAAGCACAGTTCTATATAAAACTTACCTTTTTGAAAATACAACTTGATCAATTCTTGGTGTATAGAACGATGATGAAAAACTATTCCAAATTAAATGACTCTTTCGCCAATGGGATGAATTTCAATGCTGAGCTCTGATTTTTTTTTCATCAACTATCATGTTCCTTGTTTTTCTTTCATTAAAACTCGTTTTCAATTTTATAATAAGACATTTTCTTGCTCATTGAGGAACTTCATGGATTAGTTCACTTCTCTGTAGTGTTGACAAAAAAGTTCTATTTATCCTTGGTACTAAAGTCAATCACTAAGATATTTAACTGTTGACATTCCACTTTTTTGTAAGCAAAAGAAAAAAAAAGGTTTTTGAAACAGACGCTTACAGAAATGTAAATATGCTATTAAAAAGCAAATAAAAAATATAGACAAACATGAGTGCGTAATGAAATAACAGATAATCTTGAATTATGTTTAGTATCGATATTTAGACTTTAGAAAACGCAGCACTTAAACTCCATACTACATTCAACCGACATTTTTTTTACTTCTCATAGACCAACCACAATGGGTTTTGAAAAACGATATGATGTGAAAAATCAAAGATACGATTGAAGTCTTTCGTGCAACATCGAAAAACTAGAATGAAAATGTTGTGAATGTTATTTAAAAAGCAATGATAAGAGTCTCTTTCACATAACATCGACATAGAACTCGTTCCCTGAACCTGATCCAGAATGTTGTTGCCAAAACGAAATTGTGTATGTATGTCCGATGATCGCTCGAAAGGATTGTCCGATAAAAAAGATGCCAGAACCTTCACACATAACTTCAAGGCATTTTCCTGTGTTCAGATAGCAAGAATAACCGGATGCTTGCTGTGCTGCATTGCCATTGCTAGTGGTACACGACGATGCACACCATTGAGTCCAACCTGGCAAGGTACCGGTGGCATTTTCGAAACTAGGATTGTTGAGAAGTTCGACAGATGGTGAAGCAACATCCACCACAGACACACTATCCAAGTAATGATAATTACTATTACCAGTCTCAAATCCAAATAGAAGCAACGGATCCGTATAGATTGCTGTATGTGTAATTGTCGATTTAGTCCATGAACTCGGTATAGCTCCAAACTGTTGTAGTAACAATCCGTAACCACCACCAGAACTAGTGCATGAGGGAGCTACAAATCAATGTTCAATTGTTTTTTTTTTGAGAAAAGGTGAAATTTCACACTTACTCGTCGATGCTCTGGTCGTGACCGTTGTTGTTTGTGCTAAAAGAAATATTCATCATACTATCTCGAACTCGATTAAAAACAAAAGAGAAAAGAGTTGAGCACATAGCGCAATCCATCGACTTTAGAGTTGTGATAAATGAAACATACTTGTAGTAGTAACAGACGTTGTTGATTTTGTGGCTACAAATGTTTAATATTGACTCAGCATGTATGCGAATATGTCTCACTTACTCGATGTGGACGTCGTCGATGTCGTTCTGGATGTCGTCGATGTCGTTCTGGATGTCGTCGATGTCGTTTTGGACGTTGTCGATGTCGTTTTGGACGTCGTCGTAGTGTGTGTAGTGGTTGATGAGGTACTACTAGTCGATGTTGATGAAGTGCTACTAGTCGATGTTGATGAAGTGCTACTAGTCGATGTCGATGAGGTGCTACTAGTCGATGTCGATGAGGTGCTACTAGTCGATGTCGATGAGGTACTACTAGTCGATGTCGATGAGGTGCTACTAGTCGATGTCGAAGTAGAAGTACCCGTCGTTGATGTCGTAGTCGATGTCGAAGTAGAAGTATCCGTCGTTGATGTCGTAGTCGTTGTCGTTGTTGTGGATGCCGTAGCTAGAAAAATCAATAATATATTATTGATGCATCTATTTTTGCATAATTAGCTCGACAAATTTTGACAAAAATCTATGTTGGCTGCGGCCAAATCATCAATAGATCACTTAGACGAAGGAAAGTTGATTTTTTTTTGAGAGAGATATTTTTATGACGTAACCGAAACTAACTTCCTGTGGTTGAGGTTGTGGTCGATGCTGATGTGACTGTAGTTGTAGTCGATGTAGCTGTAGTCGATGTTGATGAAGTTGTTGTTCCTATTGTCAAGATATAATGATATTGTATGAGATCACATATAAGATAATGTAATACGAACGTAATGCAAAAAAGACGATGATTCCAGCGATTGCAGCTAGTAGAAGCGCCATAAGAATACATAAACAATAGCATAGCCAAATCTTAGTCCCTAGCAATCTTTTCCTTCTAAAAAAACAACAAGATAATATACAACTAGTACTTTGCTATTAATTTGCTAGCGCTATTCAAACTAGAAATTGTGAATGAGTTGCTTAATAAGGATTGAATACGAAAGAACTATAAGTTGTCACATACCTTTTACGTTTCTTTTTCGACTCTTCCTTCGTTTTAGTCCAAGCATCAGAAGTTTCTGGCGAAATCCTAATCTGTTTGCTATTTGGCCAATTGATCATAGGCTAGCAGTCAATGAGAACAACATAATCAAAGTAGATTTCTCTCGTTTAATGCTACTTACCGAAGAAGTCTGAAAATTGACGCTGCCAGCACTCTGTATGAATCCGATTTCTCCTTTGGTTAAATGCCTGATAGAAATTGGATGAGGTGTTGGAGCAGAGTGAGACTGAAAAACATTGATACTTGGAACCGATTCCATACTTTCTCTGCTTGTACATTGAGCCTGACGCCGAGACGGAACTGTCGAGATCGAAGAGTGACCTGTTGAAGCTGAGAGGACTTTTTCTTTGCTCAGACGTCGGATGCGTAGATGAGACGATCTTGCAGAGACTCGACAATTGACACTCTGAATATTACGGATCGATTTTAACTCCGACTTGCTTATATGCCTGACAGAAACCCGGCGGGGTATCCGAGTACGGCGAGATTGAAGAACATTGACACTCGAAATCGATGCTACATTTGCTGTGTTTGTACATTGAACCTGAAGCCGAGACGAAGTCAGCGAGATCGGAGAGTCGTCTGTTGAAGCTGAGAGAACGTTTTCTTTGCTCAGACGTTGAATGCGTAGACGAGAAGATCTTGGAAAGACTTGGCAATTGACGTTACGAATATTACGGATCGATTTCAACTTCGACTTGCTTAGACGTTTCACTCGCGGTTGACAGGGAGTCTTTGGTGTGCACAACTGGTCCATTTTTTATTCTGTACTGCTTACACATTCAGAGCAAATGAACAAATAAGCAATTTTTTAATAAAAATAATCGAAATCTCGAGTTTCTTAGGATGTTGCCTTGTTATTACATTATCAAGAAAGGCTTCTGTCAATAGCGACCAGAAAAAGAAAAAAAAATTGAATTTTCTTATTGGTATAGGTTAGAATCAAAAGACATTATTCAATTTAATATCCTAGACAGGTCTTACTTGTTGCAACACATCAAATGATCTTGATCTTGCTTTCACTCAAGTTTAATGCGAAAAGAGAAGATATTGATCTTTTACCTATATAATCAGGAAAGTCGTATCGACTTCATTACCACTCAAAGTCATTAGAATGTTCAGTGCTGAAATACATCATGAGAGAGATGCATATGTCTCTGGTTGAAATTGTCTAAATCTATTTAGCATCCAATGATGTCTTGTATGGGACTTATGACATAATAAAATATTTTGATGTTTTTAACTTAGTTTTCTGTCCTCCAAATTAAGGCATCACTTTTTGAATTCTGTTGTTTATACTGATTTGCTTTTTATTTTTGTTGACAAGTAATCTTTTCTCCATGTTGAATGAATAGGAGAATATATAAGAACAATGAAACCTATTCTATTTCATGTTCTAGTGAGAAACCAACAAAATAAAAGAGAAAAAATTGAGTTACAATCAAAGATTTTTTTTTTGTATTGGCATACACAGAGCAGTGCCATGAATGATATTTATTCTGGTATTCATTTCTTAAATCCATCTGAAAAGAGAAGTTTCGGCGTGCATTTTTCTTTATCTAGAGGCTTTCTATAATAAGAAAAAGAATACAAGAGATTATTTTCACTTTTTATTTTGTTCCCGTTTGTTTTTATTCTACAAACATGATGACGGTAACAAGAAGTGATACTGTTTGCCTGCATGTAGGTCTTCACTAGTATTTCACAACATCTACTTGATCGGAACAAGATTGAAGTTACAAAACAATGAATCTACAAGACAGCACCGTAAAAATATGTTTAATCGAATAATCTAACTGATCGATATCAATTCAGTGCGAAGGCTTCGATTGAGGCAAGATATTTATTTCTCGAGGACAAAAGGAATAATCAGTATAAGACAAATAAATGGACATAATACACGTCACTAAAGTATAAGAAGCATTAAGGAAGTTTTGTTCGAAAATGTCCTTGGACAGAGCGCAACCCACGTATTAATCTTCGATAAGGCGATCACCTTATGTTTTAGCTCTGTTTTGTAAACACCATTGTGTTTCCGTTACATAATAGGTTGTCGATGTTCTTGAGTTCGTTATCGTTGCATGTATATGAGTTCTTCCCGTACTATCCTAAGATGAATGTGGATGGATGTGAGAGTGAAGAGCAGATCTTCAATCAAAATCACCCGAACATCCAGACTCTCACTGCACACCAATGCCTATGCCGTGACATTCTTATCCACGTCGTTACTCTCACATAGCCATAACACTCACCCCTGGTCACTATTTCAAAGTGATGTGTATTATGTTAAAAGAAGTATGTTACACAAAGAAACGGAAAGATCATATAGAAATTTTATAAATTCATTTATGTACTGATAAATAATATCAAAAGAAATTTTATCATTCTCATGACCATCTTAGTAAGTGGATTATTTGCTAGAGAAATGTAGTACAATCATGGCATCACTGTTTTAACTATTTGTTACTGTTTTGTCGCAAGGAACACTGGTCACTACTGCGATGAATACCGTCATCATTTACCGTAACAGGATTGCTTTATGCTGTTTCGATGTATACAGTCGCTATTGAATACCAAGCAGACGATATGAGTATAGTCAGTCAAATCGATTGAAGAATGCAGACAGATCATAGAATATTACTACACGTTTCTACGACGTGTCTTCCGAGTTTCATCTAAGTTCTACATTCTTTGTCGAGTCAGTGATAAGTCTTGAAGGTCGCCTAGTCTACAAAGATCCAACAGAAAGAGGATATGGGTGTGGGTGGGTGTGAGTGCAAGAGAATAGAAGATCTACACCCACACTCACACCCATTACCCTTTTTGCCCTATAAAATTATCACATTTTTTGTACATGTGCTTGCAATACGAGGTTGAGGAATAATGAAATATGTGATACTTTTATAGTGGAAAAAGGTAATTTGAGCTACATTTTAATATAGTCTGAGTTGAGATTATATTGAAAATTGGTGAAAATACGCAAAGAAAAAAGTGTTGACCCAAAGGCATCCATAAAAAGGCATCTTTCACCTTAATGAGTTCTCTACAGATCAAAGACTCGAACATCGCTCTTTCGAACAGTAAAAACCGCAGATCTATATCTAGTACTCAGCAAAAGCTATTCAGAAAATGACAATCTGCCTTCTATTTTGAAATAGACATTAGTTATTTTTATTTTTTCACATTGATAAAATTTTCATTGACATCGCGTTGCCACGCATCAAGAAAGTTTTTCTGAATATTCTTTTGAATTTGGAACGCTATTTCTGCTCCTTCACGATCTCTCACGATCCATTGAGTGCCGTTATAAATTGGATTGAGACGAAATACGCGTAGAAATAAGTCAGTGGTTCCCTCCGTATAGAAGCGACATTTATCAGAATGACCGAAATCGACGAGATCAGCCCAATCATAGCGATAATTTGAATTCACCACGATCCCATTTTCAAAATGATCTATGTTAACTTCACGTTCATTGTGTGCCATATCTCTCATGAGTTTATCTGCAGTGGCAAGCCACGATTCGAGAAATTTTCGATCTCGTGATCTGACAATTGAACGTCGAATTGACTGAGCAATATTCAGCAAAGAGTAAGGATTGTCAAAATTATCGGATAACACTCGTAATGTACAATTGGCGACTAAACCAGGTAGAGCGATTGAGTCAGATACACCGCGATAACTAACAATGATGTTAGTGTGTCGAATGATCGTTTCATCTGTCTGAAAACATGAAACGTTTAATGTGAGAATAATGTAGGCAATCATGATGTCATGAACAGTTAAAGTACTGTCATTGACCAGGGTACGCAATCTGGCTAGCTGCTCACCAGAAAACCGTAAATTCAATTGAACATGCGTCTCTTGTTCGATCTTCATTTTTTCCTGAATTTGTTCCATCGATACAGCGTCACATAAGTGTCGCATAATAGGCAACAATGATCGATCAACTTCGTCTCTTGACCACAGACGACGTTCAAAACTAGGTAACAGTGTCGGAGGTTCTATTTGTTGGTAAGAACATGAAAAAGCATGAAGAAAATTCAGACAGGCACAGGCATCTCCAAGCACATGTGCCCAGCTTATACCGAGCACCCATTCACCACTTTGTATGAGACGAGTAATTTTCAAACGAAAAAGTGGTTCATCTGGAGAACCATGCCATAGTTTCGTAGTTTGCACTTCGTCCAGAAATGGTTGCAGTTGACCTTCAACAGCGTCCCATACTACATTAGAGTTAAGAGGCCATTGTTTTAATTCTGTATTGTCGACGATTGTAATTGGTACGGCTTTGTCAGACATTTCAATAACATAATGTTCTCCATCGTGTAGGAGTAAACGACCGCAGACTAAAGGCCATAGTGCAAGAATGTGACCGAGTGCGTCTTTAAAACGATTAATATTTAAATCGCCTGGATAGACAAAAACGTTATCAATACGTGGAGTAATCCATAGATCGGTTCCAGCCAACTCAATTCGACGATTGTGACCGGTGAATGAAGATGGAAAAATTTCCGTTTTAACGTGCATAACTGTTATTTATCGCTGATAAACTCTTGACTATGTGCTCCGTTTTATCATTCTTTCTCCTATATAACACTACCGTCGAAGACTACAGAACAAGAAAGAAAAAGCAATTGGTCGGGATGCTATCGAACAAATAACTAGCATATTGTGGAAAAAAAACGTTTCACGTTGTATACTATAGATGGCAACAGAATATGAATGAACTGAGCAAATATATCTAGATATAGAGCTGTAACTACTCATAAGACAATTGTCATTTACTGATGAATCAGTAAAGGTATGAATTGTAATGGCTGATCTACACATCTATACATTTTTGAAGTAACTAGTTGCATGTTCAATGAAAAATGATTGTGAAAAGAGTAATGTCAGCATCATAAAATTCTCTGAAGCATAATCATGTCAATTATATAACGGATGAGTCGAAAGTTTTGAGACAAAATGTTTGTTCATTTTTAGTCCGCTTGAAAGTGTTTTCGACAAGTCAAAATCTATGGTTTATGATCAAAATTTTGTGCTCTTTCTGAATATGGACTTATAAATTTTGTCTTACAAAGAAATATTCTCAGGTGCAGGAGCGCTTTTGAGTCGAGACTTCGTGCATCTTATAGTCCTTAGTGAGCTGTGTCTATGATAAAAAAAAAGTTTGGGTTTCTGACTTGCTTTTAGCGAAATATTGAGTTTTTAGTGGTTTTTTTCTATATCATCTCACATTTGCAGCAATGCTATATCTTTGAATTTTGACCTAAAACTTTGTTAACATAAAAGTCTCAGCTAGACTAGCTTGCATAAAAAATTCCAGAAGTTTTGGACAAAGTCTCTCCGGAATACGAAGATTTGAAAAATGTATACTATAGATACTATCTATGAAAAAATGTCTGCATCTTGATCGTTTCATATTCCGGAGAGACTTTCTTCAAAACTCCTGAAATTTTTTATGCAAGCTAGTCTAGCTGAGACTTTTACGTGGACAAAGTTTCAGGTCAAAATTCAAAGATGTAGCATTGCTGCAAAAGTGAGATGATATAGAAAAAAGTCACTAAAAACTCAATCTCTCGCCAGAAGCAAGCCAGAAACCCAAACTTTTTTTATCATAGACACAGCTCACTAAGGACTATAAGATGCACAAAATCCCGACTCAAAAGCGCTCCTGCATCTGGGAATGTTTCCTGGTTAGTTTTTGTATGAGAGTAGTGAGATATCGAGTGTTGTCACAGATCCAAGAAATCAGGGATCTCCACGAAGATATTGCATTTACTAATGACATTACAGCATAATATTGAATTATTACATAGTAATGATATCTTTTTACTATCTCGAACTCCCTAGGGAGATGCCACATCTCTACAAGAGATACCGTATCTCTCATCACATCTTTCTAAGAGTTGCCACATCTCCAGGATTTGCATCTCCTTATGAGAAATTTTTTAAAATTTTAGCCTAGGGATGATGCTGGAGATGTGGGTGTATGGGCGTAGATGTTCTCTTTAGTGTCGTCTACATCCATACCCTAAATTTGGTTGATAGGGGAGTTATACGCAGTTCTTAAGTGAACACAATTTTTGGAACACCCTGTATAATTCAAATTATAAATTATAAATGAGATGAGGCGCTCCTTTAACTCTACGTAGTAGTGATATCTAAGTTTAAAATAATCGGAATCTTCTTAATATCGACGCATTTCTGGTAAGCGTCAATCAAGGGGGAACAAACTGATTTCATGATTTCATGATTTCAGATGATTTCATATGATTTCAGGTGATTTCAAGTGATTTCAGGTGATTTCAAACTGATTTCTGGTGATTTCAGATGATTTCAGGTGATTTCAAACTGATTTCAGGTGATTTCAAACCCATTTCAGGTGATTTCAAACTGATTTCAGGTGATTTCAAACTGATTTCAGCGATCGAAATCAGTTTGTTCCCCCTTGGCGTCAATAGTAACCCAAAGGTATTGATTTTTTCTGCATTCTATTTGTAATATAACATATGAAGTTATTAATACTGCATACATAAAGACAAGCATGGGTCGCGGTTCTTCAGGGAGAGCTTTGTGGTCCTACGCTGCGACGCGAAAATAAAGAGTCAGTTACGTGGTGAAAGGCCTTTGTCCCCGGTGACTATTTAATCATGAGATTTTATGAGTTCTAGTATAATTATAAAGAAGACCTGACCGCACACAGTATACCAATATTAATAACTCTATCAAAACATAAATTAGAAACAAGAATTCTACTTTTTATCGTGTTTATATGACAACTCGATCTTATTTATAATCCGAATTATAATTTAAATTTTTTTTTGTGTCAGAGTGTGGGTGTGACTGAGGGTTAAAATGAAGTGCACACCCCACACCCACACCCACCCACACACCTACACCCACACCCACACCCACACCCACACCCTCACCCACACCCACCCACACACCCTTTCGCCGAAGATGCATCGTTCGACCACCATTTTGAGAAAAAGCGAAAAAGATTTTTGAGTTTTTCCGAAAACTGCTGGTTTTTCGAATAGGGGTTGTCAAAAATCTTGAACATTTTTTGGAAAAAAGGAGGTATCGAAGGAAAAGTTTTATCGTTTATGAAAGAGCAAATGACAGGCTATCTCTCCATGTATTTATCTCAATCTTGACTATTCTGACGAAAACTAACTTTTTTGAGATGGGAGGAGCCTTAAGCACTCGAAGGACTATTTTTCAAGGATTCAATAATTGAATTCAAATTTCAACTTAGATATGTATGATCTTTATTGGATAATTTTATCTTATCAAGATACTTTCTGAACCAAACTGTACATAAGAGAATGACTAAAAGCAGCTATTTTCATTCATAAGTAAATAGAAAAAATCAGTCAAACTATTTCAGTGAAACAGTTGTCGGTGTTGGTAAACAATATTGTATACTATTAGAAGATCTATTTAAATGAAGCATATAATATTCAATAATACCATAACCCCAATGTCCAAGAAAAGTATAATTTGCTTGAATAAAACCAAATGAAATACCACACGTAATTAAAGATATAACAGCATTTACTAATGATTTAGATGGTTGAATGGAAGTATAATCACCAATAACACCAATACCTTAACAATAAGAAGTTAAAATATTAAATTCTTTAAGTTTTCAAAATCAACATACCAATTGATTGTGGATTATAACCTCTGCAATGTGCACCCGTATAATTCCATCCTCTACCCTCAAATATATAGCCATCACCACCAACTAAAAAATTATAACCAATATCAGACCAATTCCTTGTATTCATATGAAATCTTTGCCAATCTTGTGTTATTGACATGCAAGAATCAAGCGTGGTACATTGTGATCCAGTTGTATGATATATACCAATATAAGGAACAGGTGTTGATAAAATAGTATAATTTCTTGGTTCACTACCATTCCAAACAGATCGATTTATCATTGTTGGACAACTACCTTTAAAATAAAGAAAAATATATTGTTACAATCTGGTGTAGAAAATGTAATATGGAATACCTTTTAATGGTTTTCCTTGTTCATTTTCTGGTCTCCTATTGAATTTTGTTTTAACTATTACGAAGCCTATAGCTATGATCAAACTTAAAATGATAAGAACTGTAATAATGCTCACTACAAGTTCGAATTTGCTAATTTTTCCTCTTCGTGTTGCTGAATATCGACACATCGCCAACCATATATCTAAAAAAAACAGATACATGTTATATATCTCTTCGAAAATTTTCTCTTTCCCTCTACTGAAAGAAAAGATGTACTAGAGACATAATCTATAAAGTGCTGACCAAAAGAACTACTCTCTCTGTAACCCACAAACCTTACTATGAAACTTTGAAAATTTGAATGTATATAGCTATGATAAAAGGCTGGTTACAAGGTCAAGACTTGTTCTCAAATGACTGAAGAGGACGAAGCTATGAAACAAACACAGATTTTGTCTTCAGATACTTATACATCATTTCCTTCAGTATCTCCATTTTTACGATATTCACCATCTGAGCATTTGATGACTATACTTTTTTCAATAAAAAAATTGATGACAAGTTATGTTGAAGGTACTGAGATATAATTCTTTCATTTGGAACGTTTTCCGTTCAAAAGTATTGAAATTTTCAAGCTGTCACCTGTGACAAGAGATGCTTTTGATCAATTCATTTGTAACTTTCTTTCTGGGCATCTTTATCAGGACTTTCGATAAAATGGAATTACAGATAGCATAATCTCCTAATGCGTGATTAATAACGTGCCTAGATGTCAATAAATTGCAATGCTCTTTACATGGACACAGGAATACATAGTTGAAACTGTATTTGACACGAAAAAAGTTCGCCATAACTCATCAGAGGACCGAGGAGCAAGTTTTTTGGTTGAAAAGTGACTATACATATTTTTAGCAATATTTCTTGAAAAAAAAAGGTTTCCGATAAACTCATATCTGCAAAAAATGTCTTTTGAAATTCGATTGAGAAGCTCTTCACTGATAATTCCATCATCAAGGATGTCTCGATAGTATATAGTGTTGGATCCTTTTCATTGATGAGTTTCTAATATTTTATGATTTTTTTCATGTTTTCCGAATATTTCTGACTAATAGATCTGACGAAGATATCTCATAATGCTCGATGACAACTTTCTCAAAACAAGTTTCAGTGTTTGACCTCGAAGATTTTTTGATTCGTACTTCTCACATAAATAGAATGCTCATGGTCATTCACAAGAGAACTTCTTCAGATTATTATTAGTTTTTGAAATATAACTTCTTTCATAAAGTAAAAGTGATTGAAACTGGAATGATTCTATAGTAAATCATCCTCATGGATCAGCATCTTTGAGTTATGACAATTTTATTAGATTTTTGAATAGTGACAACTTAATTTAAGATAGTTCAACAAATGATACAGTTTCAAATTATTCTATCATTAGTTAAATACCAAATCAAATCGCCATAAATCAAGAACAAAGGTCTATTTGAATAAATCATTCTGAAATCTTTTAAGTTTCAATAAACTCTATTAAATAAAATAAGTTATATCTGAAAAGTGAATGATAGCCTGAAGAAGTTTCTTCGTCAGACGCATAAAAAATACTCTGGAAGTATGGAAGATTTAGCGCGACATAATTGATGAAGAACAAAATACGTATATAAAAAGCACCATATGCATATAGCATTTAAATTTTCGATGATAACTACAAGTTATGTGAGACATTAGGATGTCTGACGAATACCATAAATCATTAAAATGAAATTATTTACTTTTGTCTTTTCTGTTATTTGTTTCTTTGTCTTCTTCACATTCTTCTAAATCAATTTCATATAATACTGGTGAAGACGTTTTTGAACTATTTCTAATTCTATCTTTAACTTGAAATACTGAAAATGGTAATATTAATACTTCTTTTTCATCTGGTATCATTGATAAATGTTCAATATCAATCGCTGTTTGATTTTGTTTAATTTTATATTTTAATAACACAGATACTTGTGATAAATCACGATCATTTTGTGATGTTTCTTCTAAAGTATTTTGTTGACTATTATCAGCAAATATTTTAGCAATCGTACAACTTTTTGATGTTGATAAAAATGATCGATTTAATATGTGATTGCCAATAGCATAGTTCTTCAAATCCTTTTTCGTCATTAATAAACCACGAAAACAAACACCCTCATATCTATACTTATGTATATCTGGATGATTAATTACTAATGTAACTATATGTACTAAACAATTAATTAAACGATATTTTGTTGGCAAAGAAGAATAAGATGCTGTATCAAAATAATCTAATATATATAATGCTAGATGTTTATTTAGAACACGATAAAAATTATTTGTTAATGTATAAGCTTTGATAAAGTATTTTAAATAATTTTGTTCCTCAATTGCTTGTTTAAAATAAGATTCAACGGTTTTCGCTTCATGTCTCGATAAATGTTCTTGTTCAATTAAATATTCATTTAAATAATAATCAATTATTTCAATGAGTAATTTCGTTATTAAATGATGATGATTATCATACGTTTTATATAAATCTATTTGTTCACGAAATTTTTTACATTTTTTAATTAGATTATCACCAATTAATGACCATTCAATATAATCAGAATCTTGAATATTTTCCTGAAGATAACATAAATTCGTAGCTTGTTGATATAATTTTTCAATTTCGTCTATTCTAGATTGATTATAGAATGCTGATGAATTAGAAATGTTTTCAAATGATTTCAATGCACTATCTGTTAATAATAATTGAATAAATTCATTGTGTCCATTATAACTAGCAACATGTAATTCTATATCACCATAAGAACCCATTCGATTAATCGTTTTAATATAATTATTGAATATTAAATACTTTTCAATCTGATTATTTTTATGAGAGTCATATAAACTCATATTTAATTCCATGGTCTCTTTAGTAGCAATTTCTGTCATCTAAAAGAGGAAAAAATGTAGTAACTATTCGTATGGCTATATTACTGAACTAAGGAAATTAATTTTGTACCGCCAAAAATCATAAAGCGTATCCCATAAGTTTTGGGTCTCAACGAAAATTAGGGTGTTGGGTGTGGGATGTAGGTGTGGTTGTGGTTGTGGGTATGAGTGTTAGTCTTCTCTTTAGCCACATCTACACCCTTCAAATTCTTTTTCTCAAATATTTCATCAAATGAGATTAAAGATATCTCTACGTTCTCTAAGAAATTTAATAATGATAATCATCTGACTCTTGTACATTGTAAAAGCACAGCAGCATTTCGATATTCAAGATCTTGATTCAAGTTCATCTATTAAAACAGAAAACAACCCAGGTCAAAAAATCAGACGTAAGACCTTGTACGATCAGAGAAAATCATACAAAAAACGTAGTTCCTGAGACCTTGCAGTAAATCATAGTATAAGATGCTTGCAAGAACTTACGATTTTCTATAATCTTACTGTGATATCTTACAAGATAGCAAGATCTTTCAAGAATCCTGTAATACGAAGTAACTTAAGATTTCAGAAACGACGATTTTCCGTACGCTATTTCATCTGATCTTATATGATCATATAAGAGCAGAGGATATGATCTTGTAAAGTCTTACCGTCTGATTTGTCGACCTGGGAATTAAATTTTTTTACAAAATTATTGTGATTTTCAAAATGATCTAGTTTAGCAACAGAGACTACCGACTATTCAAATTACCTGTTTAACATATTTGACGACCTCTTCATATTCAATTATAGTAATTCAGATCCGGTTAGCATCAGATGACAATTGTGCAATAATAGAAATAATATTATTTCGATTTGGTCTTGTAGAAGTAGATTTAATACATGTTTTTTTTTGTTTACTATTAACTTAATCATCCCCAATAACATCATCACTTTGTTCACCATCATCGTCACTATCATGATCATTGTCATCTTCAGATTGACGTGGATGTGGGTGTGGGAGACGTCAGAACATCTAGTTCAACGCATACACCCACACCCGCACCCATCATATCTTTTACGAGTTGTAGGAGCAGTGTAAAGGTTTATTTTTCTTACTCTTAACTTCAAGGTTCATTGTCGAATCATGTTTTATAAAACTCATAGGTTTTACTTTAGAAAAGCGTTGGTAGGATCAAGGTCTAAAACCACTTACTACTTTATATATCTACCTGAAGACATTCAGCGATTAAGTTAACGCTGTTTTAAATTATTCGAAACAATTATAGATGTTTGATGGCTTTAGAATTTTTTACACTCCTGGAAAAGCTTGATGTGTGAATGATTATTTACACCAATTATATTTACGATGTAATCTACCGTCGAAATTTCAGATAAAACCGACGCGGGCTAATATTCTTCGATATACGAGTCATCATTTGTGGATGAGTCAAAATCTTGATTAAATAAAGGGAGATTATAAAGTATCAATTAATAATTGACTTTGGTCAACAAAAGTCCGTTTATCATGTCTTTATTTTCCAGTCGCTGCTGACATATAAGCGACGTAGCAGATAGCTCTTTGCCGTGTAGTTAACAAGCATTTGCGTCCTTGGACACATCGATTATATGCAGCTTTGTCAAATGCTGCTTTCACATTGACAATGAGTACTAAAATTGATTGATATGGATTTTTGCAAATTATATGAAAAACCTTTCAGCGTGATGCCTGCAGGATTAAAATGTGAAAGACGATGAAGCTGTTTCAAATAGACACAATGATGCGCCTTTTGTTTTTAGAAATTCGCCATGAAAGTAGAGAGAATTGTTTTCAACTATCTCTCACAGCGTCGAATACAGTCTTCAATGCTGGACTCTGAGAGAGAACAGTTTTTTGGCTAAGGAATTCCGTATTATTCAGAAGCGAGAATATCCTTGAAGACCCAGCAGTTCGAGGTTCGAAAACATGTAGCATTGTGGCCCAAAAACTCATAATTAGAAGATCTAAAGCTCAATAATACCATGGTCCGAAAAAACATAATAAGATGCGACATGTCTGTCACGGTCTGGGGTGTGGAACAATAAAGATAACAATACCCACACCCACACCCTATATCTCTTCGAGGAAGTATATTACTGTTACCCGCGTCTATTCATTAAATATTCATGATATCATTAAACTCGAGTGCTGTACAAATATTCAGTAGTTGTTCTATTCATATGAAAAGATTACTATATTTGCTCAATGGCAATATCAATCTTCAACCCAAAGCAAACTAAAGCATATTTGCATAAAAACAGTTCGCTTGGATAGTCTCGCTTGCCATTTTCTGTATATTATACAACTGAAAATAAACGAAAAAACCAATAATACATAAAAAAGACCGATAAATCATATTCTTGCTCTCCAAGTTAAAGGTAAATAGATTAACGAGTAGACTAATGTGAGTTATAATTTCGAAAAGATCGTCCTTCAGGACTAAGAATAGGAATTCATCCTTAGACGAATCATTTTCATCTATTTGATATTTTGATAAACATTGGCGAAGAGCCGTTTATTCTCAAACATAATATACACGCTGCAAACGGGTTCTACATTTCTGTGCGAAAAAGTGTTTTGGTCATGGGAAGAGAAGAAGGACTTTGGTAAATCGAATATAAATATCCTAAGGAAGAAACAGCGAGACATCATCTACTTCCGAAGTATTTTAAAGTATGATGGAAGTACAGAGAGGTATCATGAAATTACAAGGAAGTACCATGGAAGTACGAAAAAGTACGAGGAAGTACGCACTCCTGAAGTCTCGTTCCCTCTCCCCTGAAATATTATCATCCGACAGAAAATTCAACGCTGTACAAAATGAGTTATTTTGAATTGGGTATGGGTGTGGATGGGTGTGGGTTAGGTGCGAGTGTGGGGTGTAAGTGTGGGTAGGGTGTATGGTGTGAGTGTAGGTGGGATGTGGGTATAGGGTATGGATTTTGGTATGGATGTATCTCTTCGGTCTATCCACACCCATACCCAAAATGAAGATTGAAGTAATCAATTTTTTCCCATACTACTTACCATTTATGTTGTACTAATATGAATCGAAAAGTAAAAAAGAAAATAGTAATTTTGTATTCATAATGTGTAACTCACCATTTCTATCATTTCGATATCAATCTAAAAATAAAAAAAGAGAAAATATTCATGACGCATTTGTTATATGTAGCTTACCATTCCTATCGTATTGATTTGAACCGAAAAATAAAATCAAATAAAATAGGCACTTTCTATTTGTCATGTGTAACTCATCGTTTCTATTATATTGACATGAATCTTAACACAAAAAAAGGAAAATGTCAGTTTTGTAGTCATCATATGTAAGTTACCATTTCTATCATCTCGATTGGAATCTGAACATAAAAAAACATATGAAATAATCATTTTCTATTCGTTATATGTAACTCAGCATTTTAATCATATTGATATCAACCTAAAATGAAGAATAAAATATTCTTTTTCTATTTGTTATATGTAACTTACCTTCTTTACATCTTATTGATATGAGCCTAAATAACAAATGATACGAAAGTAACCATACAAATGTCAGCATCAATATCTCTTCGATAGGAAAGTGCTGGAAGAAAATTTTTTTTTTCCAGAAAGTAGAGAACTTTCTCTTTCGAATTATATGTAATTTATTTTTGTCACAAGTTCATAAATGCAATAATGCAGTTGGAAAGGGAAACATGCTTAAAAAGAGTCCGCACTTTTTGTGAGATTCAGAAAAACGACGCAAATTGTTGTTTCCTATAACTCTTCAACAAAACATATTTTGAAAAGGATATTTTTTTATCAATTAATATAAAATTTTTTCCTCTTTCGAACAGTGTGTGATTTATATTCGTTGTACATTCATAAATGAAATGAGACACGAAAAAAAAGAGAAATATTGACGCAATAAATTTATTTTTTTTATATGTAGTTATCGAAAATATCTTGTTAAATAACAACTAATGCGATCTTTATGGACTCATTGAAAAGGTCTTGTCAGACGGTACTTACTTCGAATTTTATGAGCTCATTAAAAACGTCTCGTAAAACGATAGCTAGTCATGATTAACTGTTGTCTGCAAGATATTTTTAACGAATGCATATAAAAATTATGAATTTATTGCACGAATGTTTCTCTTTTTTCTCCTCTCATCTCACTCACTAATATATGACAAATATGAATCATACACTGTTCGAAAGAGAAGAAAATTTCCTATCAACTGATAAAAAATATTCTTTTCACAACTCATTTATCGAAGAGATATGAGGATCGACATTTTGTGTAGTCTTTTTTCTAGAAAAGTACGGAGTCTTTGTAGGGGTTCCTCTCTTTTCTTTGGCGTTCTTTCGTTTGTGAGGGTGTTATAAAAATAATTTATATTCGATTCGAAAGAAGAGAAAATTCTCTATCTTCTGGTAAAAAAAATTTCTGTCAGCACCCTTCCGTCAAAGAGAAATAGGTACCGACATTTGTCCGGTTACTTTTGGATCATATGTTATAAGACAAGATTACTTAGTGTCTAGTTTTAATATATGACTGACCGTTAATATTTCATCGATACGTGCCTCAATTCATGTGCAGCTGACAATCAGAAACGATGGTTTCCCATCGTGCATCTTCTGTCTGAGAAGATTAGTCCTTCACCAGAAACAAACAAAGAAATATCATAAAAAAATGTTTAGAAAAAAAATATTTGTCAGTAGAACACTAGTGTAACATTTTATGACTGGTCATTTTCAAAAAGTAGCAAAATTACATTCTCTTCATGAATCGAAACGTTGATGCGACAAGGCTCACTCCAATGAAAGTGAATAATAGTCGAGTATACGTGCATCGTCTTGAATTTACAGATTAAAGACTTAATCCTTTATTCTTATTCGACTACAAAATAAAAGTAAGGAAAACATCGAAAAAAGAGAGGACAATTCTAGAACCACAAATCGTTTCTCTTTTGAAAACGACATATACACATGTTGCTTAGATGCCATATAAATGACACTAATTTGTCCCACATGTTCGTTCAAGTTGAAGTTTTTCACGTGATTTGAATGCCTTCGATCCTGTGATTGTTAGGAATAAACCAGTTATAATAGTCATCGAAAGCTAGAACCTTCTGGCATTCTCATTCTCACTCTCTGGAACTTTTAACAACCATGATGGCCATATTTAATCGTTATCTTATTAAATCTAATGAAACAAGGCAAGGAAAATATATAATTTTTACGCTAATAATATTATTTTCTTTCGAATTATTAACATAATACTTTTCTTTATGTATTCAAAATTGAGACTAGCTCAAGAATGAAAAGATAACATTAGCTTATTTCGAAAGTACGAAATTGTGTCAGATTTTGAAAAAGTTTCGACGAAAACAAAGAACGATTTGTAATTAAATACGTTGTATTATGTATAAGAAATTTTCAGTTCACTAAAAATCTTTAAAGTTGCACAAAAACATAAGTCAGAAGAGAAAATTCGAGCACCAAAAATGTTGTTTTACGAAGCTTTTGGATTCTAATCACGATCTTTTTGGTGAACATTCCGAAAATTCTTAAGACTTTGGAAATCTTTCAGGATGTCAAACAAAAACTCGAAAACCGAATTTGATTCTCCATTACACCTTTTATCAATTCAGAATTTTTCGGAATCGAAAAGATATTTTTGTGTATCTCTTCGCCTACCAACTCAGTTTTTCTGGCAATATTAGTTTCCCATAAAACTGTAGTGATTTCTGAGAAGACTATTATGTTTCCAATATAAAGAAAAAGGTATTCCAAAATACTTTTAGAGCGTCGAAATCAGTATTTTACGGAACCTAAGAGTTTCCGAATCTTCAGAAATCAAGAGATTATTGCTCAAAACGCTTCAAAGACCGGAAACCTTTTCGAAAACCTCTGAAGGTTTGCGAATGGGTTTCCGAACATGTTCGGATTGTCGAGAAAACGGATTCTTTTAGAGTACCCTTATCCTGATATTCTTATACATATAGTCTTATGACTATGCTCTTACACCTATACCCTTATCCCTTTATCGCTAAGTCTATATCCTTATATCTATACCCTTATACATATACTCTTACACCTATGTCCTTACAACCATACCTTTGTATCAATACCATTGTGCTCAAACTCTTCTGCATATACCCATATAACTATACTCCTATAGCTATATCCGTATGGCTCAATCTTCGGATATATATCCATATAACTTTACCCTTGCCACTAAACCCTTAGACCTACATCCTATAGCTACATCTGTATAGCTAAATTCTTGAACCTATATCCCTATAGCTCTATTCTTATAGTTAAGTCCTTTGACATACCTCTGGAACTAAACTCGTGTAAACACACAGCCTATATCTCTACATTAGAACTATATCACTATAACTGTGGGCTTACACTTCTGTAACTATATTCCTGTGACTGTACCATTATTTGTCTAGTCTTACAGTAGTATCTTTAGCTTTTACGCCTTTGTCGTTATATATATATGCACAGCCTGATTTTTGTACTGAGTGCTGCTCGTATTCAATAATGTAATTGTATGAGACTATCTAGTTGTACTGCGATGTTGACCTGTGGTATTATGATTTTTTGCTGATGTCTATTTACTGCTATGTGTATCACTATATAGCATTGCATATCTGAGTCTTTATTGATACACTCGTCGTCGGTAAAACTTGCCTCTCTTTGTGTATTTATACATTCCTTCGTAATGGGGCATATATATATTCGTTGTTATAATAAAAACAACACAGGTCAAACAATCGGATGGCAAGATTTTGCAAGGATCATATGTCTGATCATATCTGGTCTGATAAGATTCGATGAAAAAACACACGCAAAATCGTCGTCTCTGATTTCTTACACAAGGTCGTATTAGAAGATTCTTGAAAGATTCTGTTACGCATGAAATGCCACTGCAATATTTCGATAAAACTAATATCTCTTTAAAATATCACTACCCATGTCAGAAAATCTGATGTAAGATCTTGTCATCTGCATGTAAGATCTTGCAATTTGAACGAAATCTTACAAGAATCTAACAAAAAATCGTCGTCTAAGAAATCTCGCATCAGATCATACTGTTAGATTCGTGAAAGATCTTACAAGGTAACAGGGTCTTTCAACAATCTTATAATACTACGAATCAACAGAATTCCGATACGACGATTTTCTGTACAATTTCCATGTGATCTTACTGTCTGGTTGTTTGACCTGGATTTTTTGATAAAATCATACTGTATGATTCTTGTATAATCTTAATGTCAGCTCTCATAGGATACATGTATGATTTTCCAGAATTTCCTACAACGTTGCATACATAATTCTCTTCCACTTTCCACTTCTATCATTGTGTTTTCTTGAAAAATCTTTCATCTTTACTTGTGTATTTATATTTATCAATAAAAATTACAAAAACTAAGTGAAAACACAAACATGAGCTTAAAAGACATTAAAAAAGAAAGAAAAATATTATTATTGATTTTGATCGTTAAAATGACCTAAAATAATAAAATAAACAATTTCAATAAAAGAAAACCAACTTCTATTTAATCAAATCGATTAAATTGTCTATGCAGTGATTTCTTACTAGACCAACACCATTACAAAGAAGATGTGTTTTCAATTCTAAAAATCTAGACTCTAAATTAGAACGCATTTAATCGCTTAAATATTTATTTACATGCACAAAACTAACGGCTGTTGCAAACGTTCATGGACAAATGTGTATCCCATTTTCAGCGGCTAAGACATATTTCCGAAAAATTGAAAATATCTTTCCAGAATCTAAGTCAAACGTGCTTTCTAATTGTATATTCAAGAATGTTCTATCATGGCTTGTTTTGAGTAACGAGTACGTCTTTAAACAACACTAAAATGTAGTCTGTAAAAACAGTACAAAGTAGCAGCACTAGAGAAAACTGAATTTTCAATATTTTTTAATTTTCTTCAATGTGTTCCATGGTGTTTTGCTGCTCTTTCCTCTCTTGGATGCGTCGTTTGATTCTCTATGAACCTGGTAGAAAAGTGGACAGTATTGCTTTATATGAGATGATCAAAAAATTGAAAAACAATGATCTAAAAAATAAGATCAGAACTGAATTGCTGAACAGATGGAATTTTTTTGAGATCCGAACGGCGTCATCGAAAAGATTGAAATCACGTGAAATCATGACTACGAATGATTCTAGATACTCGCCTATAAATATGTCAGACCTGTTATGTTGCTCGTCCCTAGAAATGACAAACTTGGACATCGAACAGAAAAAAAAGAGCAGTAACTTAAAAGATGCCAAGACCTCAGAAACTGATTTTTTTCGATATTATCTCAAAGAATTCCCTAATGTTTTCCACACGATTTCTCCAGATTAGAGCAACTGACCCGATAACGAAAAGATGAACAAATTCTCATTAAATAAGCCGAAAGAAATCACAAAATACTGATGGATTAGTAATTTTGCAGTAGTTGTTTTTTGTTTACATCATGCATTTTTATGATGCTACTCAAAGATGTGTTCACAATTAAAAAACAAGCTATGATAGAACATTGTTGAATATATAGTTAGAAAGTACTTTCGACGTAGATTCGGGATAGATATTTTTGATTTTTCGGACACATGTTTTAGCCGATGAAAACTGGATACACATTTGTCCAAGAACTTTTGCATCAGTTGTAATATTTATAAAAACCACTTACATAAGTGTGATCTAAAACTATGATCTTATACTATCGTATAAGATTTCGATGATCAGACTTTATAAGGATCGTATAAGATTCGTAGGAGCATCTTATAGTCGAATAAATATGAAATCTAACAGTAAGATAATTTTACGATTTGGTAAGATCATATAGTATGAGCTTTACGACATTCGATTGTCGATAAGATCTTATACGATCTTCGTAAGATTTTGTTCATTATTTTGCTTTCGGAAAGAAAAAAAAAACATTCGAATAATCTGTATGTAGATGATTCTTACGTCGTTATTTTGTAAATATCGCAATTAGTTATGTGTTATTGCCAATATTTTAATAACCATCGATTAATTGTACGTTATTTTACTAATCGAAAACTCGCTAACCAATCGTGTTTAATCATCAAAAGTCACGTGATTATGATGGCAACAATATTTTGTCACGATTAGATAACATGTAGTTTTGTTTTCTTTCTAAATTTTACCTGTTCGTTCTCTTCTGATTTATAAATCATGTGCAAAGGTGGACGCTATAGGGAATTATTTAGTTGGTTTTTTTCAGGTAAATGTGAATGAATAATAGTTATCTGACACATTGCCTAATGACGACTCTATATTTGAATAGAGCATGATTTAATTCAATCAACTTGGAAATAACCGATCATCAATACAAATATTTTTTTCCAACCTGATTCATAACCAGTTTTAGTATATAAAGGAGTCAACATGTGACTCTTTTCATATTAATAATTCGAGAGAAATGGTTTCTACACTGACTGTCAATATAGAGGAAGGATACATTGATCAAGATCGCATCGTCAATGACGACTTTGTTTTACCTCAGGAATATTTTTGTCCCATATGTGGTTATCTATTATGGAAACCGTGTTCGTGTTCTTCCTGTCGGAATTTATTTTGCCATAAATGTATTCGAACATGGCTCAATATAAATCCAACCACTTGCCCATATCGATGTGTTCCATACCAAGAACAACGAGCTCCACCTCACATTCAATCAATCTTGGCTCGTTTACATATTCGTTGTCGTAATACGCAATTTGGTTGTAAAGAAATTCTAGCGTATGATTTATTAGAACGACATGAACAAGTCAATTGTCAATTCCGAACGAAACGATGTGCCATATGTGAACAATTGGTGCTTATAGATCAGCTTGACGAACATTCATCGTCGTGTAGACCTACAGTTGTTCAATGTAGTGTGTGTCAATGTGCTGTAGAACCAAGATTGTTTGAAAGTCATTCACAACAATGTCTGCAAGAACATCTGAATCATTTATTCCAACAAAATTTGCCCATACAAAATGAAACTAATGATATTAATGTTACTGGACAAACACCGATTGCTGGAAATTGGTTCGCTGTCTGGATCCAAAGATTTTTAGAAGAATGCTCTAGACCACCTACAACTAATCTTCCTGGAATTCAAGCGGTGTTTGAAGCACGTCAACATGGTTGGCTTTATCAAATCTTGACAATGTTCTTATTGATCTTGCGAAATCCTACAACAGCACCACATATCTTCCTTCCCATGTCGTCAAAATCGCCTAAGTTTTCACGATTAATCGCGATTTTTCAAAATACTAATGATTAATCGCGATTAATCGTCAGTATTTTGGAAAATCGCGATTAATCGTCGGTATTCTGAAAAATCGCGATTAATCGTTAGTTTTCTGAAATCGCGATTAATCGTCAATATTCTGAAAAATCGCGATTATGAAAAAAATCGCCAATTAATCGCGATTAACCGTCAGTATCTTGAAAAATCGCGATTGATCGGTAATTGTTTTATATTATCGATATAGCGCGATTAAACTGGCGATTTATTTAACTTAAAATTTTTTGACTCAAGCTAAGAAATTATAGCAATGCTCGGCCATTTCCCATGTCATCAAAATTGCGTTAGTTTTGGTTATTAATGGCAATACCAAAAAAATCAGCAATTAATCGCGATATTTCAAGAACAAGTTTGTTAGTTATGTCAATAGAAAAATAAATAGAATATATTATTTTATTGGGACTGAAAGTGTTTTTTGATTCTTTTTGTCAAAATATTTCCATAATTTTCATACCAAAATTGTGAAGCGAAAATTCAGAATGAACATTTACTGGTAGCTGAATTTTAACCAATAAAAAGAAATATATACAATCCTTATTATTTATTTTTCAGCTTCTTTATAATATACATTGTTTTGATCTATTCAAAAAAGTGATTGTAATTCTATATTTTTTTGAGCGATGAAATGCGTTTTTTGTCATGTTTAATCGAAGTGTTTTTCAAAAGAGTTTTAGCGCTATTTTATGAATGTCCATATATTTATCATAAGATAAATAATTTTTTGTCTATTTTATATTTATAATAAAAATGAATAGTTTTTGAATAGCCAAATAAAAAAAAACAACTTTTATTAATTGGCTTATTTAAATTACAGATTATAATATATTCAGTTTATTTTATATATAAATTCAATCTATTTTTTGTAATAAATATATTTAATAAAAATAGGCTAGCGCCCTCTTTCGTTATATTTTTGTTAGACAAAAGTGGCTAGTCGTAAGTTGAACAATGATCGGCTTAATTGCTTTTGTCCATTATTCTGTATCTAAAATGACTTAATTTTCTTGAGTTATGTATCTACCTAGTACTGTATCTTTTTAGCTTTTGTTAAGTGAATGATAAGTTTTATTTGATGTTTAAGTTTGTTTTTCTTTTTTTTTATAGATTCTTTTGTCGTTGTCTATCTCTAACATCGCTTCAACATATTATTAAATAATCAAATAAGTACATTCATATCTGCTGCTTTTGGTTTATTTAAGTTTTATTTTAGATCGTCTTATTCGAGTTTATTTCTCGTCATTTGCGATTAGAAGTTTGATTCACAATGAATTTTATATGACAAGAAGTATACTAATAAAAGCGTTTAATCAGGCATCGAATATTATCCCAATTGAAATATTTTGATTTTAGAATTAAAATATAAAATTATCAAGAAGATGTGGGAAAAATTTTTGTTTTCCTATGTGCTTTGCTTTTATTATAAACTTCTGTTTTAATTTCATTTTTTCAATTTTGATAATATCCATGTTCTACAATTACTCTAATATTGTTAAACATTCTTAAAACCAAACATTAAACACCTATAAGGTGAAAATTTTTTGTTGTATTATTATTTATTGGATAATGTTTCTTCGAAAAGCAATAATGCGTTAGTACTGTTTTATTACTAATTTGCTGTTATATGTTGTAGATGAGCGCATGGATTCGATAGCAGTGATAATCTTATACGAAGACATTGGTAAATACAACTTATTTTGAAGGTAAATGTTTTCATCTTATATTAATTTTTTTCCTTCTGATTTAGCATGGTCTAACTAACTGATCAACATTCTACGGCTGATGTCTTACTTGTATCATTAATATTTATAAAATTTAAGTAAGTCATGTGAAAGTATTTAGTAAATTTTTTTCGAATTTATAAGTATTCCTATTTTAAAATTATTTTTGAAGAGTTACGCAGTTTTCTGAATATAAAAAGTATTTTACGTATTCCATTCTTTCACTTTATGTCTCATTGTGTTATTTGTTCTTTTTTTTAGATTATATTAATATGACAAATATCTATGCTGCCGTCAACTTAAACAACTCTTTTATTGGACGCTTCAGCTGTTCTAAGAGCTACTAATTGTAGAAATGATTGCATTTCGACATGATAATATGTATTGAGAAAATATTTTTGATAAAATAATTTTATATTTTTTTCTCATTTGTCTTCTTTGTTTGTTTTTCACCATGTGTCTTGATTTTTTAGTGCATATATTTGTACTGTTTCGTATTTTTATTTTGATTATGTTTTATGTGCCTTAAAAACGTTTTCAGCGTATTCTTTTGTCCATTTGAATCTTGCTAACTTATTTTTATTTTATTTGAAAATAAATAATTATCTTAATGTGAAAAAAAGACTTTTTATGCAAATTAAAAGTCGCAATAGGAAAGAAAAAAGAACAAAGAGTAAAATGTTAGAATGAGGATTGAAACGAATCACCTTTACTGATTAGAGGAAAATCGCGGAATAATCGCGATTTTTTCGAAAAAAATCGCTAAAAATCGCCAAAAATCGCCAGTTTGAGCGATTTTATCGCGATATAATCTCACAATTAATCGGCATGATAAATCGCGATAAATCGCCGATTTTTGTGCGATTTTCATCACATGGGTTATTCTATTCTGTATTGGCTTCTCCAATGCAACAGTTTCTATTATGGTTTATATTTTTCTGACAATTTGGAGTTGGATGAAAAGATCTTTATACTATGCATCTGCCTTAATCATTGTGTTTACCGCTTTGTTAACGTTTGGTCTTCCACCTTTACTTCGTATATCTAGTGATACAACGATTATCATTTGTGCTGGTCTTGTTTTCATTCTTTGGGGTATAAAATGTCCGTATATCAAGCTTGATGATCTTGAAATGCGTGAAACATTAACAGAACTCTCTATATTATATGTTGTCATTTTTCTTCTCATCAAACTATTTCTACTTATTGTCCGTCTCTATGTCTACTGTGTACCTCCATATCTAACGGCAACTTGTATAGCTTGGATCATTATTTTTGTCGGATTTCATCTTCGACGCTTGTTCAATTTCACTCCGCCAGTTGTTCCAGTGACGAATAACGAAAATGATTTATATTTTGATTGTGAACAAACGTCAGAAACACAATAAAGAATCTTTTCGAAATTTAATTCTATTATATTGAAATTTGTGAAAAAAAAGAGAAAACTTTTTTTCATTTTACAA
>CAJNOL010000086.1:197728-237422 GCA_905250125.1 Rotaria sordida
TAAATATACGATCAATCATGACAGTTTACTTTCTGCTAATTGATCGTTTGGTTTCAGATGTTGATTGGCTTGATCAAACAAGGATCCATAAGGCAAATGCAAGGCAAAGGGCATGTGACCGGCTTCGGCACCTTAAAAAAGTACGCATCATGTTAGACAAAAATGCTGCACTTAGATCCAACTAAAAGATTGATTCCATTTTTGATTATATTTGATTGATGACAATGATAAGTACTGATTTGAGTAGTTGAAAAGGATTGTTCCTCTAAAAAAAATATAATTTTGACTTACTATAGAATAGATTTGGTGGTCGTGCATCAACAACTTGTACACGTTCAGGACTATTGGCCTCCAAAGAAAGATTTGCTATCATTTGATCGAAATATCGCACCATTTGTTCGTTCAATTTCACAATAAATTTTTTCTTCTATGTAATCAAATGATTTTGTCAAATATTTCATAAACTAAGATATTCTACCTCTTTTTTTGGATGACTGGCCTCCGATGTTTCAATTTCGTTGATTTCTCTCACCCATGCATGGAAGCCTCCGTTGAGAATCGACACATTATCAACACCATAGGTCTAGAAATATTCAATTTGAATCTAAAAAAACTTCATTAACAATCGTTTGCATACCTTAAGCAAAAACCAAGCACGACCAGCAGCAAAGAAACCTGCCGGTGAACGATCATAGAGAACAATATGATCTTCATTTGAAACTCCTAAACGTGTTAGATAATCTTCGAAACTTTTCACATCAGGTAAACCACGTGGCATGAATGCCGTCGGCGTTGTATATTCAAGTTGATCAAAATATTGAGCTGTCGGAATATGACCTCTAGAAAAAGCATTCAATCGCTTGTTTTGCACAGACAATTATGAATTTAAATCACGATGTAAAACATACGCTTTAAAATCAGCTTCAACTTGTTTGCCGGCATCTGCTTCGAGTACTACAACCGATGGTGATGACACTTGAAGAAGTTTTTTTAATTCTTGACATGAAAGTACTTGTGGAATTGTCTTTGTCGACGTCATCTAGAAAAGAAAGCAATCATCTACTTTTCTCACATAACATTCTATCGGATTAAGGCGTTCACATAATAAGAACAAAAACAGAAATTGAGAAGACAGACCACTAAGTAACAAAGATAAATCGAACTATCACTCACATATATATATATGAGTTCAACAAAGAGTAACTAGCCGAATTTTCCTCTACATAAAAGGCAAAACTGAGATCTAAACCATTTGTAATGAAAATTTGTCATATTATCATGATTGTTAGATGATTTATTGATCATATCATCAATGAATATAAGAGAAAAACAATAGTGATGTCTAATAATATTTACGAGATTAGTCTTGAAACTGATAGAGCACTATTTCCTAAAACATTTGCAAGTAAGAATTTGTAATGCTACTGGAAAAGAAGAAAATCATTTGAAAAATGGCTTATTGTCTAATTACATTTATTAGAACATTTTCTATACTGTTCAGTTATTATTTCTTCCCAAAGAAATATAGTGTGCAAGCAATTAGAGGAAAAAATAAAAAACAAAACAAAAGATGTCATTGTTGAGTTCGCTTTTCATTATTTTCAATAAACATAACCCTAATGAACAGTTATTCATGTTTCCTGTGAAATAATTACAACTAATAAAGAGTGTTGAAATAAATAGGTAGAAAAGTGAATCATCACCTTGCTTCACAGACCATGACAGACTGTTTGATATGATATTTTTTTTAAATTTTTTGGTCAGATATTTATTATTTAGACGATAACTTATTTAAATAATTATTTTCAAATTTAAATTTCTTTGTAAAAAAAAAAATAATAAAAGAAACGTCGATACGTTTGCCACGGCCGTTAATAGAAAGAAAAATTTTCAATCTGTTGAATTTTGATTCCACCAAAAACTATTATCAACATATCGAATTTTCTCGATCACAATTAAAATGTTTTTATGATATTTCACCTTTTAATATATCCTCTACATGATAAATAGTTTCATACCCATACACGGATACTGTAGAAAAAGTGTAAATATGACAAAAGATATAAATTGTGACATTAGTAGGAACATGATTGGAGCACACGCAGTACTATCTGCATCACTCACTCATGCTAGAATTTTTTGTACTCGTTGAGATACGTATCTGGGCCTGAAGAAGTCTCATAAACACTATTTTGAATGATTCTTTTGAAAAAAGTAGAGCATAGGAGAAGTTTCCATTTCAGAAAATGACCAAATGAACGAAGAATACATAAAGTTTGTTTTTTTATTATTTTACAATAAAAACATAGAAACTCATCTATATTCAAGATAGGCTTTATATTTCGAGCGATCAATTTCACTAACTCGGATAGGTTTTTATGATATGAATAACTTCAATACCAAATATTATACGTACTTGAAAGAGGCATCCATGTTAAAAAGGTTTTTTAACCCTCTCTCTTGCCTTATACAGCTACTCACTGTTACTTTCTATGTATTGCTCATGTTTGTAACTATGCGTCGGCTTGATATATGATGAAAAAATGATTGCACTATGGAGCGTAGCACATGTCTTATATGTGTGGCGTGTTGTTATTCTTTTCTTCAACGTCTTTTTTTCTCATGTTTACCAAACTTTTCTTTTTTTTTGCCATCAATGACATCGTCTTTTTCGTTCTTATCGAAGGTATCGCAATGAAAAGAAAGTAACAGTACATAGGCAAAAATCCGTCACAGTGAATAAAAAAAAAGAAAAATGCAGATGACGTCTGTTATTACTCAAACATAAAATATGGTAATGGAGAGAAAAAAGTGGTCCGTGAAATTGTACCTTGTTCTAACAGAAAGAAAATTGGGGTAGAACACATAAAAATTACAGTTTTGACAAATTCGTGTACCAAAGCTTTCAGATCATATCATCAGCATAGTCAACATTGAACATAAAAAGAAAGAAAATAGTGCATTGAGTATTATGCAGGTCATGCGCACTCACATACTGTTCTTGTTCGTTTAAAAGATATTTGAGTATAATCTACACTAACAATGTTATTCAGTAATTTTATTGGACATTCAATCAGATTCTGTTTCATATGTCATAAAACATTCATACAAATCATCGGATTATTTCAAAGTTTAATGAATATGATTTACATGTGTATACAAAATAGTAGATAATGAAAATTCAAAGAACGATTGTCATTTTTTGGTTAAATGATATCGAAAACGAGAAAGAACGTTCGTTCCCCAAAAATAGATCACTTGTGTTTGTTATCCATTCATAACAATGGTAAGTAGATGCCATTGTTGAGATCTGGAATATTTTGTCGTCATCAAAGAAACAATCATACATCCAAATCATGATTTATTTCATAATTACATTTTGCAAATTGGGAACAAGCTCTTTGTATAATAGAGTTTTGAGAATAAAATCAACTACTTAATTAACTATTAGAATATCAATTGTTTGTTTATTTTGAAGCAAAAAACATCAAAGTAATCGAAGTAAAACAACTTTATGTAGTTCATATTATTTGGATTTTGGTTTTCTTTTTTCGAAATGATGATCTCCTGCGTCTTTTTTATCGAGCATATATTTCAAAAACTTTTTAATAACTAATGTCTGATTAAATTCGTTTTCTTTGTGCCTAGTTTGCGACAATACGTTAAGACTAAAGCCGAGTACTTTTAAAACGTAGAAAATTATATAAAGGCCAAATAGCATATGATGCTACCAGTTGTTCGATTCCGTAAATGGCAAACTGAATGCGTGAACGACGTGTGGTAGAACAATGCATCTTCTCTGCAACAACTTTAACTCGACTATCATGTAACCAGAGCAATGAGTAGAGTAATGGGGAAAAGATAATGAATGAAAGTAAATACTCAAATGTGTGTTGAGATCGAAATGATATCAAAGTTTATCACACAGAATAATTGATTGATGACAAGTTGTTGAATGATTGTGCAATATATTCTTCCATGCATATTCACAATGAGGAGGACAATTAATGTAACCATATTGACTCCAACAGCTATATCATACAAACTACTATGATATCAATAAAATCCCTTTTTTTCTATTGTGCTTGAAAAGTGTGGATTGAGGTCCTCTTTTCACGCAGACTCACAACCTCGAATAAGAGATGAAAATAAGTCAGTTTGATGATTAAATGAAAACTATAAGCATCAATATAGATCACACACATCGATTGTTTCACAATCACCTTAGTAAATAAAACATTGCGTTTTTTGGAGAACGGCGAAGTATATGAGAAAGTATCAAGCTCAGGGTACGCTCTGAATTATTTTGAGGTATCCTGCTATCAGTAGAACACAGGAATTTCTTGGTAGTTAAGTATACTTGAGAAGAGAAGGTTGCAACTCGTCACGTGACGAGTTGAATTTTTCAGAAAAAACAGGGCTTTCGTAACGCTAAAAATAGGGATATACGAGAAAACAGGGATACCGTAACAAAATTTACAGGGCAATCGTAGCTGTTATTTACAGGGAGTTCGTAACAGTTGCAGAGTTTTCGCAACGAGCCAACAGGGATTTCGTAACAAAAATTAGGGGTATCGTAACGAAGTCACATATCAAACCACCGGTTACGATCACCCTGTAAAATTCGTTGCGATAGCTCTGATTTTTTGTTACGAAAGCCCTGATTCTATCGTTACGAAACCTCTGTTACGGGCTTTCGTACTGTCAATTCGTTACGAAAGCCAGACAAGAAAAATCGTGACGAGTTGCAACTTTCCCCTTGAGAACATGAGTCGTAAGATACTGTTTTGAGTAACCTTCTGAAAATTTTCTTAGTACAATATTTTTACTAGACAATGCTAATCAAGATCAAAGTATTTCAGATAAACTTTGATAGCAGAATATGTAGAAAAAAAAAGTAACATTTTAGCTATTATCGATATCGAAGAAGGAAAACAAGATCTTGAACAAGATTCTTTCGCTGCTTGATTATGTGATGACTTTGTTAATAAGCAGATTGTCGTTGTTGATGCAGAACGATAAGACAACATTTTTCGAAAGTGTTCTTTTTTTGGGGGAGGGGAAAGAGGGATAGTGAATTTGTGACACTAGTTGCTTTAATCAATTTATTCATGTTTTTGCGACTTAATTTGGAAGATATTTTTCTATTAAGAAGTTATATCCAACATAAAGCATGTTATTCTATCCATTACGGCAAGAGACGTAACGATCTGTACATTGTTTTATCACCAGTAGATAATCATCACATGTGAACAAAATATGGAAGCTATTCAAATATTTTTATTGCTCAATAATTTAGTGAGAACCTGATATTTTTGAAAAGTTTGTGTCTCAAGAACATAGAAACTATCGAATGATATTATCACAAGACTAAAGATTAAGGATGTATTGCAGTTATAATATGCATGCTGAAAATTTGAATAATGAAGATGAGAAATGGATTAGTATATCAAATAATTTCTAATGTCATGAAGATTATTGGATGAATATTTTTATAAAATAGACAGATAAACTAAATCAGACGTATATTTCTACGACTGTCATCGAGTACAAAACACAGTAAGTGCATTTCTGAATCTTATTGGGATATTAATGAAATTTGTTATCAATAAAATTAGCGAAGAAATTTCAAAAGTTTATATTAGATCAGAAAAGAGATCAGTCTCACTGAACATTTTCATAGAAGTAATACTTCTATAAAGTGTTTTTTACATCATCGAATAGATAGTAACATGTATATTTCACTACATTGTTGCAATAAATTATTTTCATGTTCACTCTGAAAATTATCACTAACGAACTGATTTTCTTTCTCCGATTGCAAGAATCTTTAACCCATAAATCATGTCTAGTGGTGTAGCAAAAACTCTGAAGGAATTTGATTTGTATTGTTTTTTTCTTTAAGTCAGGAAAAAACACATTATGAAGGTCTCTATGATAACTATGAAAATTTTCAGACTTTTGTCTTGATCATTCTATAGTTACACACTTTCCCCTCTAGCAAGAAAATATACCTAGTTCTCAAAAGCCTACAAAACTATTTTCCTCGATTTTCAACACTTTTATTAGATTCAGATTTGTCGCACTATAAGAATTGGTAGTTTGTCATTTGATTCCTGAACAAGTCAAGTACCACAATAACGGGAGAAAAAAATTTAACAAAGAACATTCTTACTTGAAGGAGGAATGTATATGAATATTTATGTAGATATATGATAGTTTATCTATTCCAAATGAATCAATGAATTTCCTCTTGATCACACACACATTTTATTCTGGAACGATTACGATAAATGAAACTTTCTGTACTGAGAATAGATGCTAAAGGCTGTCAGAGACTTCTTCATATTGTATTTTTACTAAGTTATGAATTTTTTCAATGGTTTATATAATGGATTATATCAATCAAATAATAAAAAATCATAATATTTGAACGAAGTAACAGAGACCAGATCCTTTATAAGAATTTTGTGAGTGTGTGGGTGATTCAAAAGCGAAGTTTCAAACCGATATGTCTTATTTAAAAAACGTTTGCAAAAAACCTATCAACTGTCACAACGAAGTACATTTTGATAGAACGTAAAATTGTGTATTGCCTGACCTGTGAAGACAAGTCTTGAAATATTTGAGACATGAAAAAATTATCAAACGAATAGAAAATTCAAAAATTGATTTTTCATGTTCGCATTTGTTTTTAAGCGGACATACTTGAATGTAAAGGAGAACACATTAGAGCGTGAGAATGAATGTCTACAATAAAAAATAAGAAAAAAAGAAATCTAATATATTTCTCTTTATTCGTTTTCCATATCATCTGATTGATGGAGACTTGAAAAACATTCTTCTATAAGAAGATACTTTGCTCTTTATGAAAGTATCTTTGATTGAATTGATGAAAGTAAAGTATTTTTCATAGAATGTGTATAATGTCTCACTTACTGAAAATATTGTCCAATCATCTTTTCTATGGATAAAAAAAATAAGATGCTTCAAAATGTTCGAAGCTATTGTCTCAGAATTAACATTTCATACTTTCTCTACAGATGGAATCTGAATTTATGTTAGATTTCTCGCTTAGAATTTATTAGTTGATCCCTAACAAGTGCATAAATCAAATTTTGAAGAAAAATTTAGCACACGAAAAATAATTTTTAAAAAGAAGTAAAAGAAAGATTAAATTGTATAAAGAATGTAATTGTAATAGAAATTTGTAGCTTTAGAGAAAATTTACCATGAGTATTATCGTACCGATTGATTTCTATTGGCAACTTTGTTTCGTTAAACTTAATTTATGAACCTCTTAAAATGTAGCTAATAAGTTCTGAGCCACAAGTCCTGTCAAAATTCTGAATCCGTTCCCGAAATAAGTTCGAAGCCTTCATTCTGCGATTGTCGTATCGAACCTATTTGAAACTCTGCTATGCATCGAACACCAAGATTATTATGTAGATAACACTATAGTTCGTGAATTTATTTGATTTATTAGGAATTTTAAGAAGAAACGTGATCATTTCGATATTTAAAACTATCATAGAATGCATAAAAATTTGAAAGAGTAATCATTATACCTACCCTAAAATCCAGTGCTTACTGGAAAAATAACTTTGTATCCTTGTTTTTCATTCGAATAGATACTATTGAACATGCATGTCTGATAATGATTACACACCCTACATTTTGAATTTGTTTAAAACAGAGCACAAACAAATTTCACTTGATTGTGATTGAACATCTTTTTTTTGTTTTTAGTGTATCGTTTTCTTGTCATCTTACTGATCAATATTTTGCCTATAAATATCAAGGCAGGTCGAACAGATTTGTCCGAAGAGAAAAATCCATCGTTTTGGAATGAACAAGCTCGATTGGATATTGAATATAATCTACGAAGAAAAGAAAACAAACGAATAGCGAAAAATGTTATCTTTTTTCTCGGTGATGGAATGGGTGTTCCGACGATAACAGCAGGTCGAATTCGTAAGGGACAAATGCTTGGTCAGTTGGGTGAAGATTTTATCACTGAAATGGAACAATTTTCTCATCTAGGACTTGCTAAAACGTAGGTCTTCGTTCTGAATTAAGTTAATCTCTTTTTTTTAATTTTTATTATAAATGTAAAGTTATTGTACTGATCATCAAACACCAGATTCAGCTGCGACAGCAACTGCTTTATTATGTGGAGTGAAAACATCATTTGGTACAATTGGTATAGATGGACGAGCTTCACGAGGAAATTGCTTAAGTTCGCACGGTACTCATGTCGACAGCATACTGAAATGGGCACAAGAGCTCGGTAAGTATCATTAATTGCAATCGAAACAAACTTCCGGCAGAGGATTTCTTTTCTACTTGAATCTTACTAAGAAAAATTATCCCATTGAATAATAGCTCAACTACGTAAACTTTCGTGTAGGAACACAGCTCAATGAGTAAATCATTTTTTTCGGACAAAATCATGTTTCGAAACCATTTTTATCATAAAAGCAAAGCCTTGAATACCGAACATCTCGAAATATCCTATCATACCTGTACATTCCGATAGCATCCTGATATTCCTATTGTATTTGGAGTATGTTAGATTCGTTATTTTGCACTCGAGTTTTGTTCTATTGAATATTCACCTTCTGGGTATTATTGAAGCCGTAGATCATGCTTCCTTGTCTTCCAGTTAGATTAAAAAATAAAAATATCTCTGAATTTGAGTCTAGTATCATTTATTATACCTAAATATTAATGTTTAGGTCAAACATTTTTGTTCTTGTTAAGTTTCCAAAAGTAATTTTAATGATGGAATCAGCATATTCAATTGATAAAATATCTGAAAAAAACTTTTGTTTTTCATCATGATCAGGACACCCTGTCGGTATTGTGGCTACTTCTCGGATCACTCATGCTTCACCAGCTTCTGCCTATGCTCACTCACCTGATCGTAAATGGGAAGGCTACGATTCGATCAATTTTGGAGAGAAAGAAGTTGCGCAAGGTTGTGTAGATATTGCTCGTCAGCTCGTGCTTCAATCACCACCGATCGACATTCTTCTTGGTGGAGGTCGAAGATTCTTCTATCCAACACAAAAACCTGATGTTGCAAATTCTTCATTAAATGGAACACGTACAGACAATATTTCATTGATTGATGACTTCTGGAAGGGTAAATATATTTGGAACAAGACAGAACTTCATAAGATCGTATTGGGATCGCCAGAACCAATACTTGGTCTTTTCCATGACGATCAAATGCGTTTTGAGACAAATCGAATTCGAAATCCGAAAGGAGAGCCCAGCTTGTCAGAAATGGCCACATTTGCTGTCGAACATTTGCTTCTGAAAAGCAGAAATAAAAATGGTTTTTTTCTATTCATCGAAGGAAGTCGAATCGATCATGGTCATCATTTTACTCAAGCGAGATATGCTCTTGATGATTATGTTGAATTCGATAATACTATTGGGCAAGTAAAACGTATACTACAAGATAAAGGTGTTCTCAATGATACATTACTTGTCGTTACTGCTGATCATTCAAACGCATTTTCTTTCGGTGCTGATTCGGCTCGTGGCTCAAATCTTTTCGGTTTTAGTACATTAGAAAGTTTAAATGTGAGCACTATTGATAAAATGCCAGTACAAATTATAACTTATGGCAACGGTCCCAATTTTCCAGCTATTCGCAATAAGACATATCTCGATTCGATAGACCTTAATGACACCGAATACAGATGGCCAGCAGCTATTCCAATGGTAGAAGCAACACATGCTGGTGAAGATGTTGCTGTATTTGCACAAGGACCATGGAGCCATTTATTTATAGGAACAATGGAACAACATACAATTGCTCATAAAATGGCTTATGCAGCTTGTTGGGGTGCTTATAAAAAAAGAAGAGGATGTAAATGACACGTTTCATGATTTTTATCATTATTTTATAGAACTGTGTCTGTGTATTTGCTAGTATATCAATTGATATTAATATCGATAAGAAGTAGTGTTCATCTAAAAATAAAATTCTTACATTGCTATTGTACATACAATTCCTTTAGAGAGAATAAATTTATATCTAATCATGCATCATCCAATAGCTAAGTTCATCTGTGTTTTTTAGTATTTCTGATTAGAGTTCGATTCGTACTATTGATTATATTTATCAATTTCTTATCTCAATCTTAAAACAGAGACAAGAATCAATTATCATAAGATGGTGTAAGAATGGAGTTATCGATGCATATATGTCAAACTTTTTCATAGAATTTTTATATTATTATATAGTTCAATTATTCTTCATGCCAATCACAAGAACTATTAAGTGTTTCTTTACAACATCATACGAACGTAACGATATTTTCGTTAACGAAAAAAGAAACTGCGATCTGATAATAAGTGTAACTATTTCATTCTTTTGCTTTTTTTTTATTCTTTTTCTTATAAGAAATGCAAAGCACTTGGACTCTTTTGTGATAACTGTAAGGTAATTTACTCATCATAAATGATGGCATCAATGACTAAGATTTATAAATATACTAATAGAAAAATCCACTCTATTATTTATTGCGTTAAATTTTATTTATAATATTTAGAATTTGACAATGTGGAACGTTAATTTTTAACTAAATGAGAATGATTAAAAAAAATATAGAGATTTAATCAAAATACATTTATCGGTTATTAGTCGAACTGGTAATTATTGTCTCTCATTTGGAATACAAGCAGCTCTTTTGCATAGAAACGACTATTATGTGTATAAAAGAATGAAAGCTGATATTTGTTTCAATGCAGCATATAGTTTGTCATTAGTTGTATTTTCTTCGTTTAATTGTTCAAGAATCATTGTTTATATTGCCTAAATTACTGTTGCTGACAATGAATTAATTATTATTTGTAATTTATTGAATTGAACTGCAGTAACCTGTAATTAGATGAGTGATGAATCATTTCCATCACATTCAATCCAAATCGACATGGTTTTTGAAATATTTTAAAACATCTCTTCGAATTTCATCAATAATTTGTAATTCTGTCTGTAGCTGAGACAAACGCTTAAATTTAGTCAAATTAAAGTGAATTGTACCATCATTAACATTGAACATAATTATTTGAGCTATTCTTCGAATGTGTAAATCTTCATTATGCTTTAGAAAGTATTAAATTACACAGTATATTGTTAGCAACTTGTTTCCTAAAACGAAAGAGAAAGAATATCGAAATTTTAATATCAGAAAATGTCATGTTTCTTTTCGAGAATGTTCAATTCTGTTCTAGCATACTTATGATGTATGATATGTGTGTTGTAGCTTCTGTCTTGTGTAATTAGAAAGTACATAATTCTGAAGTTGATCTATTATAGAAAAGATATTCAACTGATTAAACTGCCTCCAATAGTAGTATATATCGGTACTGGTGATCGCAAGTCTACATAATCTATCTTTCTTTTTCTCTATAGATTTTCATATAGTCTACTAAAATTTGCCTCTCATCAATCTACTTACTTTATCAATTGAAAATTCGTTTCAAGGTTATGAATATATTCTTGATCTAAATCATTACTGAGTTGTGCTATTTCAATTGCTTGTGTTAATGATTGCAATGCTGCTTCCCAATTTTGTATAGTTCTGTATGCATTACCTAGATGATAGTAATGATTACTTATTGTTTTATAGTCCATCGGTGTATGTTTTAATAGAATATCTAAAGTTATATGAAGTCCTTTAATGGCTGTTTCAATTTCACCAAGTGCTAAGAAACATGCTGATAATACACTGTAAAAATTAAAGAAGATATAATGATCTTTTTCAGTAGGCATTAAAGCTTGTAAGCCTTTTATTGCATATTGTTCACATACAATAGCTAATAGCCATTCTCTTTGTAGGCCATAATACAAAGCCATCAAATGATACTGATAAAAATTTAGTAGTTTTCGTGCTGGTAGATTAATAATTGCTTCTTGATAATGATCAGGTATATTAGACAAAATGATTCCAAGTTGTATCATTTCAGTTTGAGTAAACGATGAAGAGATGCGTGTTGAATTTGATCGATGTGAACGTAAAGTGTTGATGTATAAAGAACTTTTGCAACAACCCATTGCTAAACCAATGACAACTTTTCGTTCTTTTTTTTTGATTTAATAACTAAAATCAAATTTATAATACAGATGCAGTTGATTTAATAATAAGTATTGCGCAAAAAACATGAATTTTTTATGTTAATTCAAGTAAAACTATCGAGACCAAGTATTCTTCATCATCAATTTTTTTTTTTGAATAGTAATTATTGATTATCTCTTCTTGGGAGTTTCTACACGATACACACATAACTCATCATCCACATTCAACACTTTGTTTTCAGAGATAAAATAGATAAATGTATGACCAAAGTAGTTAGTGAATTGGGTGCGTGTATCTCTAGAAGAACTACTTATTCAATTGAAAATATTGTTTCCTAGGTTAATATTGTTATATATATATGTGAGTGAATTGCAACTTTTTGGTACAATTGACACGAAAAACTAAAAGTAGATCTAAAAAGTTTCTGAGTAGTATATTTTATCATACTCTATGCATAGTTTCCTAACACTTCGCTAAATATTAAGAGAAATACATATTGTCTAGTTTAGTTTCTGCTTAATTCAACTATAAAATTCACTCTCCTTATTGAAAAGGCTCGAATCATTTGTTAGCTTCGAATGCGAAATAAGTAATTACAAATAGCCCGCAATACATTTAGATTCGCTCACCGCATTTAACTACAAATATCTGCGGAAAAGCGTCATCCTACATTTTGCAAGATAATGTGAATTTCTTCTGAACGGTAAAAGATCAAAGATTGAAATTTTCATCACTTGTATAATTTTTTGTTGTATATCTACTGTAAAAATCTGAGCCAAATCGAACGGTTTATTAAAAAGCTATGGAATAGACAATTTTCAAAATGTCACTCTACAAAGTGAGTACAATAACTTATTTTTAGCAAGTTCTGTTACATTTTTTCTCTGAAACAAAGCTAATAGAAGACAACTGTTTCTCACCAGTCTATTACTGCAAGAGTTCACTCTTTTCTCATATGTGCTATACGCCGTTAGCTCTATCACAAGGAGAGGTAGAATTGAGTTTATGTTATTCTACATAAACATATATGAATGTCTGTCAAACAAAGTGGACATTTAAAGGGAAAATAAGGAAGGAATAAAATTCAAATGAATTATATATTATAAAAGAGTATCGAACATTGTACAATCTAGACTATTTATATTCCTTTTTCCTTTCTTTTATTCTAGTTAAAAGATTTCCTTTTCTTTGCACACGTCAGTAAAAAATGATGTTTTTTTGTGATATGTCTTTCATAACTCAGCGAATGTCTACGATAGAGAACTGAAATATGGTGTGAAACAATTAAAGAGAAATAACATGTGAAAAAATCGTCCAGATCGGTTAAATAGAACAAAAGTTATTGGTCAAATACAGCTAAAATTTCAATCGTACCAAAAAGTTGCACTTCACTCATATATTGTTCGGTTTGTATACTTCATTGAGAAATAATAATGTAAAATGAATGCTGAAATAAGTTGGTGATGAAAAGTAGGGTACCGGCAATTCAAAATTAGAGCAAAATCGCTTTTGGGCGTTTTTTGTCATAATTGGATAGAGCTTGTCAAGTCATCTATAAAAAAAAATGTTGTTTTGGTAATGAAACTTACAAAAACTAAGTTTGAAAATTTTAGAAAATCCTGTAAAAATTGAAATACACTAAACACATCAAGTCTTAGTAGTCTCAATATTTATTCGGTTTTTTTTTGATTTTATTCATCATATAGTTTTTAGGTTGATTATGAGTATGATATTCGTTTCCTTTCGAACGGAAATTCTGATCATGAAAACTTCTGAATACAAACCCGCCTTTGTGGCTTTTTTTTGCCATTATACCAAAAAAAAAATCGATTTTATCAATAATTAAATGATATTTTTCAAAAATGATGCATACATTTGTTTTCTAACTACATGACAAGTAAAAACAAAATAAAATTCGAATAAATATTAAGGCTACTGCGACTTGATGTGTTTGGCGTATTTCAATTCTTATTGACTTTTCTAATATTTTTAAACTTAATTCTTTCCTAAGTTTCACTACAAAAACATCGTTTGAATATGTCAAAAACAAAATTTTTGTACGTTACTTGACGAGTTGTATCCAACTATGACAAAGAAAGAGCCCGAAAAAAACTTTTGCTCAAATTTTGAATTGTTGGCATCTTATGTAAAATTATTTGATGATCAAAAATACTGTTACTGGAAATTATCAATGACTGAAAGTTGCCTATTACATATAGAATATATCATTCTTCGTTGTAAGAAATCAATACAATGCATCGAAGCAATCAATTACGATCGTTTTCAATACTGTTCTCTTTCTCGTTCTATCTTTGCATATGTCTGTAAAACATCCTGTGTATTATTATCCTTTGTGTATTGTGTCATTCTCTTATTTAAAATCTATTATTCGATGATAAATAGTGCAATGTTTTGTTAGAAGACATTACTCTCGTATGTTGATCATGATTTTTTCGAACTCAAAAAATTCTTTCAAACTTTCTTTTCTATTGATTTCATGAGGAATCTAGTTATTTTTCTCGCTGAAAGCATTAATCTACATTTATGACCTTGAAAGATGCAGCTCAATACACTATTCGATATTTTTATCGAAAGAAGATTTTTTTTTCTATTAAAATAATTACATTAAATACTCTAAATATTGAACGGATTTGTATTATTAAACAATGAAAAGCATTATTCTATTCTAATACAAGGCTCATTTCCATTTTCTTTTAATGAACATACGAAGATTTTTATTGAGAAGACGTCATATATATATACATCGAGTTTTCATACTAACCAAGTCATTTAAAATATAGTTGTTCTTGTTCGATGATAAGTATGCGACAATCAGCAGATCTCGATAATTAATCAATTGTGCAAAAAAACCAGATGTCATAGATTAGTATAAAATAATGCTAGTAGATAATCGTATAACATCGTATCGACGAGATCATTTCTTCTATTTCTTTCTCTTGTAGAATGAGTGTCAGGAACGATATTAATGTATTTGTTTTGCTCGAGATTTTGACGTTTTGTGAATTAATAATATAAGATTGACGATCTATTCCCATAAGAACACTTCATATTTTCAATGCATAGTTATAGACTTTTTCTTTTGGATAATATATACTCTTGTAGGACTATAACTTGCTGTTGTCAATCGTTTATTTGATCTATGATACAATTGTAGTTTTTGTCTTTGTTAATTTCACTCTGCAACGATTTTTGAAATTAACATGATTTTATGAAACGATGCAGCTGATTTTATTACTCGAAGTGGTACATTTTCTTGAAAAACATATGTTAGTAAATTACATAACAAATTACAACTAGCGACCTAATAACATTTTCATATATAAATACTCATATGCCGTTTTCAACTATATATTTCTTTATTCATTCATAGATTTAAGTAATGTTTAGATATTAGTTATTTTAAAAAGAAAGATAAGAAATTAATCCAAGGTAACGTAATTAATCAATGTATGAATGGTACCAACAATAAATACGATTAAAATGATCATTTTCAATCCGCTTACTAATTCTTTATTACATGAATTTATGTTTGAGAAATTTGATGAATGTTGTACTGATACTACATAATCGACAGCAGATCAAATACATCTAAGTAAAGAAAAGAATAAAATAAGAGCAAACAGTCTTAAGTGTGAGTGTGAATGAAGACAAAATTTACATCCATATCCAGTAAAATAATAAAACTCATTGATAAAAAAAACACTATCAATATTAAAGCTAAAACTTTCTCTCCAATTTATAATAAAATAATGTAACAATAACATATGATATTATGTTTATAGGAAAATTCATCCATCTAATTTAACAACTTTTCTTTTCAAAAAATTATTCTTTCTAATTTACAAATTATTAACAAAGAAACCTATACTGTAAAAAAAAACTTAGAACAATAAATCCCACAAAAAGGGTTTATTATCTGTGTTAGGCTATATTGTATATTTTTAATATTATCTTCGTGATATTCATCAATAGTTTCTAGCTATCTATTATTAGCTTCATGAAAAAGATGTTCTTTATTATCCAATATAGATATGTCAAATTAAGGGTGACCGTATTTTTGATCACCAACTTTTTTCAGCATTCATTTCACATTGTTATTTCTCAATACAGTGTAGATGCTGCTCCAACTTACCAACGACATCAGCCCTCAGTCTATAATGTTCTCCGCTGTAAATCAGACCAATTAGTTAAGGATATTGTTGGCTTCAATAAGAACCAAAGTGTAATGTATACAAAGCAAAAAGTATATATATATATATATCTTTGACCATACATTTATCTATCCGATCTCTAAACATAAAATGCTACGTGTATATGAGAAGTTGCGTGTATCGTGTAGAAGCACCCAAGAAGAGATAATGAAAAATCACTACTCGAAAAACAAATCGGTAATCAAAACTATCTTTTTTTGATTGATTAAAAGTACTTGTTCTTCAAAAATAATCTCATACATCATACTCTTAATAAACTCAACAAGATGAACATCTACATATTTAGTATATGAAGCAAGACCATAAACGATACAACATAGATGAAATTTGCTTTTTCTCAGGAGGGTTGTTGCTTAGTGACATCTAAACAAAAATATAAGTTAATTCTTACAAGAGTATTTTCTTATCGCATCAAAATAAAATAATATGTGATGATTCATTTCGTTCTATACCTACACTAACGGCAAACATTTCTGTTCTACACTCATGTCATCAAATCGTACTGATGAAATTGACAATACTGATTCATGGATTCCACTCTTCGATCGTTTTAATAAAACCATACGAGCTGAAGCTGACACATTGTTTAAACATATTACTGATAGTCAAACAAATCTACTGAATGAACGTAACAGTTTACGCAAAGAGATCGAGTTATTAAAGAAAGAAAAACAGGAAATGACTCAATTACTCAAGAAATATGATCAGATTGTAACACTTAATATAGGTGGTCAATTATTCTCGACTACAATTGAAACTCTAACCAAAGAAGAATGTCTATTCACAAAAATGTTCAGTGGACGATTTGATCTTCGAGAACATCAAGGTGCTACGTTTATCGATCGTGATCCAACACATTTTAGGTATAAGTGACGATATAAACAAATTAAATAGAGCTATCACTTAAATTAATCATATTAAACTAATCACGTAAATTCTTTTTTCTTGTAGAATTTTACTCAATTATTTACGTACAAATACATTAATTGAGCCTAAATCAGCTCAAGACCGTAGTGAACTTTTGTTAGAAGCAGAATACTATCAAATTACATCTTTAATCAAACAATTGAAAAATGAAACAATAACTACTACTATGATTGTAGTAGAAAAACTTTTGTTTGATTCTACTCTGCATCATCCACAAGTAGTTATCTCGGAAGATGGACTCTCAGCTAATCACGATAGTGAATGTGTCCAGTTTTTGTATGCAAAAGTAAAGAATGTTATGTGGCAAAATGGACAGCACTACTGGGAAATCACTATAGAGAGAGGACAAGGTATTATTCTTCTTGTGTTTGAATGAAGTACAGTAAGCATACTAGTCATGTTTAAGGGTGTTACTCATCAATGGGTGTCGCTACTTCTTCATGGGATACAAATAAACGTTTAGGCGATGATTCTTTCAGTTGGACTTTAAGACTCTATGGTCAACATCCTAGTTATCATCATACTGGATTGAGGCATGATAGTAAATCTTTACCTTATCATGATCTATTTCCTAATGGTACGCGTGTTGGTATATTGTTAGATTTGAACCAAGGTACTCTAGAATATGTCGTTGATGGAGTGAAAAAAGGTAAAAAAAAACATATTCTGTAAATATCAATTTCATCAATTATTCTTATGTCTTCATTAGGTATAGCCTTTACCAACTTAAAAGGACATACAGTCACTCCTGTCTTTGAATTTTGTCATAATACTTCTTTTCGAATGAATCATAATGCAACTGCACCTACCAACTAATATTCATATGATACATGCATTCCTAAGTTTCATCTGAAAATTCTTCTCAAATGAAAATACATTTGCTCTTTTCATTGTTTTCATAATATACGATCATAAAAAAGATCACACAAAATAAAACAGATACACTAGAGATTTTAAACTACACGCTCATGTCTTTCGTGTTGAATAGATGTATGCAAACGAATTAGTATGAACTCTGTTAAGATCTCAATTTGATCAAACTTAACTAATATCAGCATAAAATTCCATGTTGACAATCTCTACAGATAATCAATTGAACAAAAACATACAGTTATCGTCCATCTTGAAAATTTTCATATTTAGTAATAATCATTTAAACCAAGATGAAACTTTTCGTTTTCTTTAGAAAACGTTTTTTTCTTCTCATTCAATCAACCATGAAAACCAATGATTATACAGAAGAAATAATTCAATATCTAATGTATCTATAAGTCGATACGATATCCAAGAAGATATTAAATATCTTTTAAAAGAAACAATAGAATTGATATCTTTTGAAATTTACCATTTCTCATTAACTGAATAATTGATCATCTATTTTTTTGATATTCTTTACTTCTGATCGTATATCTTTGTTTATTCAAATAAAATTGAAACATACAGTAGTGTTCATATTAATTCGAACCGAGCGAAAACATATGACCTGAAGACTTTTAACGAACACACGACAAGAAGCACAACAACATTGATATAATTAAGATCCATCGTATTTTAAGGACATATCAACACAATGAAAAGTACATTCATGAATAAATTTTTCATAATTATAATAGTATCAGTTTCAATTGGTTTAGTTTAAAATTAAAACTAATTCACTCATTAAAATTCATATTGCTTTTCTAGTGTTGATAAAAATTGTGAATTTATAGTTAACACCTAATAATAAAGGTGACAAAAATGTATCTATACAGATAATATGTAAAATAGATATAACGCACTTAATATAACGTTTAATTATATGACCAAATGTTGGTTCATATTTCACATATAGAACAAGAGTTCAATTAAAAAAAAAAATTTTTTTTAAAGCATACAAAGAACATCTAAATATATTCATTTCTTGATAAATCAAATTGCTTGAAAAATTTTGAATATGATTAAGCTTATAAATCGTGTTACTACATAGTTTTTTGTTACTTCTCATGATATATTAAGCAACAAATAGGTTTATACGATCAATAATTATTGGAGTCATTTTCTTGAATCGATATGATAAAAATAGTTATATAATTCTTCTTTGATTTACTGAATAGGATAGTTGATACAATACTTGTCAAGTAGAAGTGTAATCGGAGTGAAAATTACGTGACTCATCAAATGAAATTATTTGCTTCAGAACAAAGACCATCATTAAACGTGTACTTGGACAAATACATCGATATTGTTCGATCGTCCTATAAATTCATAATGTATTTTATACATGAAAAAATAAAATAAAATAAAAAAAAAGTTTAAATACATTTACACGTGTAAATATAAAAAAAAATTCATTCATCCATTTATTTATTGATCATTCAATAAATGTCATACTCTACTGTAAATTTATGACTAATTTGAAGTCAATTCTATTAATGGACTTGTCTGAATTGATTTTTCGTTTTACAGTCACATATTATATATATTTATATATATATATATCATCATAGAGTTATGTCGGTAACAATGAACAATGAATGAACGACGCATGCAAATAGCTATAGGCCGAAAACAATTGAGCGAAACAAGAATTGAAAATGAGGTGTGGTATATGTCTATTCAGACTTTTTGATACAGACATCTACGACTCGTTCAATATATATATATATATATATATATATATATATATGTGTGTGTGTATAGGTCTGTATGTGTGGGCGGTGAGTGCCACTGTGTAAGACATTACAGAATAGGACAAAATATCCTGCATGTATGTCACTGCAATAGTTGGACATAAATAGAGCGGGAGAGAGAGAGAGAGAGAGAGAACGAAAGTTCAATATAGTGGAAGAATAGTAACACAAACAGATTCGTGGCTTCATACAGAATAAAAAAAGAATTCTCTCAGATAAGTAAGAAGAGAGAAAGAGAGAAAATCGTTTATGAACAATCAAAATCCAACTTGTTGATGCGATAGCATCTTTTAGTTCCTCTTTCTCTCTCCCTCTCTCTCTCTCTCTCTCTCTCTCTCGATCTTTCTCAATTTACCATCTATTCATTCATCGAATGCATACCGTTGTCACCGCCTTCTAACATACAGAACTCTATAGGATAACGGGAGGGAGTAAAGGCGTTTTTTTTCTTTCGTCATTGTTGCTGCTATTCTAGTTTATAACGTTAGTCTAACAGATTACTACACAACTTACACAGACCGACGTGACAAACTTGTTCGAATTTTTTTTTGTCGCACCTATTCATTCATTTCTCAATATCTAATAATTATTTAGGTCGAGTATGTGAGCATGAACGTGTAGGAGGAAGAATCAATATTCGTTTTTTTTTCTCTTTCTTTTCAAAGAAAGAAACGATGACAAACATTATCATTTTGTGTATTAACCATTATTGTATTTGTGATCTTTAAGAACACATATGAGAAATGACACTTTTCTTTTAGACTTCTTTTTTTTTTTCTTTTATTGAAGATTGTTTCATCTGGAACAATATGTTATTGATATTTTTATTATTATTACTCAATAATCGACAGGTAAAATTTCATTTCTTTTATTGAATATACACATCTATATATGTGATTATTTGCATATTCTTTAATCATTAGTCAAGTGCAGTCGTAAATTTCTTTTTTTTTTTGATTTATTCAAAGTCAAAGTTGATCATTTTGTTTCTATTTGTAATACTGACTGAGTACTTATGTGTATGCGCATCGTTAGTTCATTGATGATAGTCAAGTGTGTACATTACCACTCGTCTGCAAAGATAAGAACGAAAAAAGACTTATTTGAATAACCGACATAACAAAAAAAAGAAATTAATCTCATTGGCATCATCAACTAATTTTCACAAGAAATAAAACAAAAGAAAAAATTTATTTCTTATTTTTGTTTCTTTTTCTTTTTTTGTATTATAAATATAGATTGATTGTCAAGTATCACCATCAATTTTACTTGTTGATCTATTCCAATTTCATAACCCAACGGGTATGACAATAGATGGTCAATGTTGTGATGGTTCATTTCCTTCGTCAAATTTTTGTCCTATGTCAACATCCTGTCATCTAAATACAATTATCTGTTTGGATTTCATCAATAGGTATGTTCTTTTTTTTTTAATGTGAAAAATTTTCTAAATGCATAGTATAATTGATTTTTTGTTCTGTTATTTGAATATACACGTGTGTATATAGAACGATAAAAGGTGATGCCACTTGTCTGGCATAACACTCAATGTCCTAGTATCAGTATAGATTGATCGTACAAATAAGAATGAGAGTATGACCCTTGAGACAAAAAAGAGAAATTTAAAAAGTAAACATAAATGTCTACATAGCCTAAAGAAATTTTCATCTAAATCTTTAGTGAAATTCAAATAAATTGGACTTTATGTCCATTGGGAACAAAATCAATACGAACAAAAATAAATAATACTAACTTATTTAATTATTATTCAATAAAAAATATAACTGATATTTTACCATTACAATTTGAATTACCACAAATAAATGATGTAAGTTTATAAAATATTTACATATTATATATTTCAATTTCTCTGTTTTATTTTTTTGATTATTAATTAAATAGAATTCAATTGATATAAAAATATTTGTTTTTTATGATAATATGAATATATTACTTAATCATTTCCATACAACATTTCGTATTGATATGTCATATTCATCATCAACTGATGGAGTATTTCAACAATCAACATTGATTGATCTATCAAAAAAACAATCAAATATTAATCAGTATGTTTTTATTCCATTTTGATTTGTATTCACATAGTTTCACAAGAACAAAAATATCCAAAAAAAAAAAAAAATAATAATAATAATATTAAAATAAAATTTTTTTTTCTATTAGAATGGTTATTGGTTTAAAAACTTATTGTCAACCAACATTTTATGGTAAACAATGTTCGATTCAATGTATTCCAAATGATGATTGTACAAGTTCATATACTTGTAATTCAATAACAGGTCAAAAGATTTGTTCATCAGGTTGGTATGGAAGTGAATGTACAATACGTGATACATCTTTAACATGTTTCTCAACTGGTAAAATTCCATAATTTATGTTAATAATCTAAACAAAAAAAAACTACTAAATTGTTGTTTTCTTTTTAATTCTAAGGATTAACTTGTTACAATGGTGGTTTTTGTCGAAATAATCAATCGACATGTTGTTGTCCTATTGGTTCGTTAGTTGATTTTTCTTTTTTTTTTAGTTTTTATATTCAAAAAATTTTAGGTTATACTGGTTCAAATTGTCAATATCTTTCAATGTGTACACCTGGTCAAACTTGTTTAAATGATGGTTTATGTAGTCCAATTTATGATACTATCTCACGAACCCATTATTTTGTTTGCAATTGTTCACATAGGTAAATATAACTAATTAAAGTTGAATTTTATTTTTCTTTCATTATAATTTAGTTATACGGGTTTACATTGTCAAGAAAAACAACAACAATGTCCATCATCATTCTATGGTTCTAATTGTACGATTCAATGTTCATCATCAAATTCATGTTCTCAAGGACATTTTGATTGTAATTTAAAAGGTGAAAAAATTTGTTTACATGGTTGGGGACCAAATAATATATGTACACAAAAGCTGATTGCACCTATATTTGATCCTGAATGTCCAATTTCGACAGGTTGTCTAAATGGTGGTTCGTGTTTTAATGGTTCATGTTGTTGTCCACCTACTTATACAGGTAAGTAACACACATGTTCATTTTTTCGAAATTAATTAATAAATGTGACAATATAAAAGGACGTCTATGTGAAATATCTATTGATCCTTGTGCAAATAATTCTTGTCAAAATAATGGTTTATGTTTATCAACGTCTACTGGATATAAATGTTTATGTTCAAGTTCTATTTATACAGGTTCATTATGTGAAATGAATGAAAATCCATGTCAATATTCACCATGTCAAAATGGGATTTGTCAATTATTAGAAAATACAAGTTCATTTAGTTGTATTTGTTATCCTGGTTATACAGGACAATTTTGTCATATTAAAATTAATTATTGTTTATCACAACCATGTGAAAATAATGGTATATGTGCTAATGTAGCAACAGGTTTTGTTTGTAGTTGTTTATCAGATTTTACTGGAATAACTTGTTCAATTCGAATGAATTCATGTTTTAATCAAACTTGTTTAGATAATAATATAATTCATTGTCCACAAGGTTTTACAGATCCTCCAAATTGTATAGGAGATATAAATGAATGTTTATTAGAAAATGAACCATGTAAAAATGGCGGTGAATGTACAAATACAATGGGTAGTTATTATTGTCAATGTAATGAACATTATCAAGGAAATGATTGTAGTATTCCAATTGATTCATGTATAAGTAATCCATGTATTGCATCAAATTCAATATCATGTACATCAATCTTAAGTAATGCAAATTCAATTGATTTTAATTGTACATGTCGCGTAGGATTTACTGGTAAGATAAACAAAAAGATAGAATAGAAGAATTATTTTTCTTAAAAACGTGTCGATGAGAGTCTAGATTAATGACTTCAATGTCATAGACAATCATAGCAACAATGGTGCTGAATGACATTAAGAATAAAGCTTAGACGATTTGACTAAGGATAATAACTAATGATGTATTGAAATGTCATAGTCATCATTTAACCAATACAAAAAATATAAACTAATCAAGTTCTACTTTTCGGAAATAAACAATATCAGTATGTCTCATGAAGGAAGGTCCTTAGTTGCCAGTGCGCTTTTGAGCTGATATTTTAATCAGACGTTTGATTTTGATGAGACTAGAACAATCTTAAAGTATTTCGAGCCTACGTTCAAGAAGTGTCTTAAGTCATCTCAGGGCTTTATTTAATTGATTCTTATATCGACAAGCTCCAGAATAGATTTCAGCGCGAAGGTGTGGGTGTGGGTGTGTACATTTTAACTAATGACAACAGAAACCATGAAAAGAAATGATCAAAAATAGAACGTCTTTACACCAATTACAATGGATGAAAAGCGGAGAATCACATTTTGAGAATGAGTAAAGGTGAGTAGTGCTACTTCTGTCATATCTCCTGATATATTGACTGTACGTTCGAAATATTTCGAGGCTTCTCTAAACTCATTTGGATCTACTTTCTGTTCAAAATATCAAATCAAAAGCGTTTCAGCAGTTAGAGATCTTCCTTCGTAAGTTTATCGAGGTACATATCAAGAGAAATTGAATAAAAATCAATAAAGAACGAGTGAATAACTCAACAAACTAAATAAACAGTAGTGCACCAATAAAAATAAAAACTTCTGTCTTAAATGTAGAGTATTTATATCATTATAATGAAGCTAAAGAAGACATATGAGATTCATATTTTTCCTTTTTTTTTTTTGGTATTTTTTAGGAGCTCATTGTGAAATTGAATTAAATCCATGTATGCCTAATCCATGTTTATATGGAACATGTATTGAATTAACACCATCAACATGGTCTTGTATTTGTGAGCCAGGTTGGACTGGAATCGAATGTGAAGATAATATAAATGAATGTTTATCTAATCCATGTGTAAACGCTGGTACATGTATTGATGATATCAATAAATATAATTGTAAATGTTTAACAAGTTTTACGGGTACAAATTGTCAAATCGAAATTAATTCATGTTCAAGTATTCCTTGTCAAAATAATGGTAAATAAACGATTTGAACATGTACATTTGTTTTCTTATTAAGTAAATCTTTGTTTTTTTTTATTTTTTATTTTCTAAAGGTACTTGTATAAATAATGTTGAATCATATTCATGTTTATGTCCAATTGGTTGGACTGGAAACTTTTGTGAAATGAATATAAATGAATGTTTATATCCATTATCATGTCATCCAAATGCAACATGTATTGATTTATCTGGTTCATATCAATGTGTATGTCCAACATGGTTAACAGGAGAAAATTGTTTAACAGCTATTGATCAATGTGAAAAATTTCCTTGTTTAAATAATGGTGTTTGTGTAAATAATTTTGGAAGTTTACCAACATGTCATTGTCAATCAGGTTTTACGGGTGTTTATTGTGAAGTAAGAAAAATTGATTTCTTTTTTTTTTTTAATGATGAGAGAAAAAAAAAATATTTAAACGAGGAAAACTTTTATTATATATTTATAGATAAATATTGATGATTGTCAAGCAACACCTTGTTATAATAATGCAACATGTATTGATCAAATAAATAGTTTTTTATGTTTATGTTCATCAGGTTATACAGGTTTAAGATGTCAAACATTAATAAGTCAATGTAATAGTTTACCCTGTTTAAATAATGGCATATGTCGAGATTTATATATAAATAATACTGAAGAATATATATGTCTTTGTCCACCAGTTTTTACTGGTCAACAATGTGAACAAATAATAAATCCATGTTTAAGTTTTCCTTGTATACATGGAAGTTGTACACCAACATTACCATCATATACATGTCAATGTAATCATGGATATACAGGTCAAAATTGTGAAACAATGATTGATCAATGTCTATCAAAACCATGTGGATTAAATGGAAATTGTACAAGTTTATCGACAAGATTTAGTTGTTGTTGTGCACCAGGTTATACAGGATTAGAATGTGAACAATTAATTGATATTTGTATAACAAATCCATGTTCAATTGAAGGTGTTGAACGTTGTATATCAAAAGATATATCATCATTTTATTGTTTATGTAAACCAGGATATTCTGGTCGATATTGTGAAATAAATGTAAATGAATGTTTATCTCAACCGGTAAATAAGAGAAAAAAAAATACTGAATAATAATTTTAAGAAATATTTATTGTTCTTTTTTTAGTGTTTAAATGGCGGAATTTGTATAGATTTTCAAAATAGTTATCAATGTATTTGTCCATTGACTTATACGGGTATTAATTGTGAACATTTACAAGATAAATGTATAGGCATTCAATGCTTAAATGGTGGTCAATGTATAAATAATGGAGTAAATTTAACATGTTTATGTTCAAAAGGATATCATGGAGAAAATTGTGAATTGATTATTGATTATTGTCAATCACAACCTGTAAGAAAAGTTTAATTCAATAATAAATTCAAAAAAAAAACAAAAACTGTTAGGATAATCCCTATGAGATTAAAATGTGAAACACAATGTAGCTGCTCATGCTAATCACAGAGAGAGTTCTTTATACTATCTATTTTGTAACACATACATTCGCTATCTTTTTATTTAAGTCTCTTAGAAATACAATAAAGAAGTCAAATGTTTTCCGTAATAGAAGATTCTTCGTTGAAAGAATGATGCGTGGGGCGTAATAAAAGACTCTGTTTAATTAATTAATTTCTCAGAAAAAAAAATTTGGAACTTTAATTATGATATTTACATCAAAATATGCTGAGTTTTCAAGACTTTGAGCTGTTCAAGCATATAAAAATTTGGGAAAACGCATTTAAACGTTTTCAGAACGTGAAAACAGTAAAAAAAATTCAAAAAATGGACGTTAAAACGCATTGTTTTGAAATTCTAGAATAAAAATCCGTCTTAACACTAAAAACTGGAGTTTTTCGCCGTTGTCACGCTCTGAAAATGATAATTTTGCGCAAACAAATGCGCTTTTCCAAATTTTTGTCTGCTTAGGCGAAATGGGATACAGTAAAAAACTCGAGATCTACTATTGCGGGACGGAGTTTAGTTTATAGATTATAGTAGGATGTTATTCATATAGGGTTCGTGATGATTTTTGACTAAAGTTCAAAAGTACTTTCATCCTCGGAGTCTGTTACAATCCTATTCACCTCGTAATGACACTAGATTGGCGTTTGTCAGAGTCTGTGAGGGTTTCAAGTTTTTGCCCTCTATACTTCAACACTCTTATTAGATCGTGTTTTGCAAAATTATTTGTTTTTTTTTTAGTGCTTAAATGGCGGAATATGTTCAAATACAGAATTAGGACCTCAATGTACATGTTCAAATGGAATTACAGGAATATTCTGTGAGACAATAATTGATCAATGTCAATCTGAACCTTGTGAAAATAATGGAATATGTAAATCATTAATTGATAAATATGTTTGTCTTTGTCCGAATGGTTTTATGGGTAAAGAAGAATGAGAATTAGGTTTTTCTTTTTTCTTTTTGCAACAATCTATTTAAATAATTTAGGAAATCGATGTGAAAATGAAAGAAATGAATGTGAACCAGTAAATCCATGTTTAAATTCTGGACGATGTATAGATGGTTTTAATAATTTTTCATGTCTTTGTAATCCAGGTACGATGAAAATCAAAAAGAAGAATCTTTGTTTATTTTTTCAAGAAAATTTTATAGGTTTTACGGGTTATTATTGTGAAACTCAAATTGATCGATGTCAATCAAATCCTTGTTTAAATGGAGGTATTTGTCGAACATTAATTAATAATTTTAAATGTGATTGTCCACAAGGATATACAGTAAGAAAAAGTTTTTAATATTGATTTTTTTTCTTTAAATACAAATATTTGTAATAAAAAAAAAAGGGATCGACTTGTTCATCAATGATTAATCATTGTTCAAGTAATCCATGTTTAAATAATGGTTTATGTATATCATTGATAAATGATTATCGTTGTGTATGCCTTCAAGATTATATTGGTTTAAATTGTGAAGAAACTTCGAATGAATGTTTATTAAATCCATGCTTACATAATGGAACATGTATAGATCAAATTTGGAATTATACATGTGAATGTTCAGATAGTTTTACTGGATCAAATTGTCAGATACAAAAAAATTATTGCGGAAGTTCACCATGTATTAAAGGATTGTGTGTTAATAAGGTAAAAAGAAAATTTATTTATGTTTTTATATGGAATTGAATTATTTAGATAAATGGATATGATTGTATATGTCCATCATCATCATATACAGGAGTTCATTGTGAAATACAAATAAATAAATGTTCATCAAATCCTTGTCTATTCGGTGGGACTTGTATTGATAATATAGATAATTTTATGTGTATTTGTCCACCATGGTTTTCTGGTTTAACGTGTTCTGAACGAATTGATCCATGTTTAAATGAAATAACTTGCGCAAATAATGGAACTTGTATAACAGATCTTGATACAAAACCATTTGGATATCGATGTCAATGTTTACCTGGTTTTAATGGACAAATGTGTGAAATTAATATTGATGATTGTGTACCACAACCATGTAAACATGGTAGATGTATTGATAAAATTAATGGATTTATTTGTCAATGTTATCAAGGTTATAATGGAATTTTATGTGATGTAAGTTTTGAAAAAAATTTGATTGTTAAAAATATATGATTGATTTATCTTATTTTTATTAGAATATAATTGATCAATGTAAAAATTCATCATGTCAAAATAATGGTAGTTGTCAATCATTAATTAATACTTATCAATGTCATTGTTTATCTGATTATCAAGGAAAGAATTGTGAAGAAAAGATATTAAAACCATGTTTAACAAATTCTTGTTTGTAAGTATATCGTACAGTAATTGATTTAATTGACGATTGGTTAGTCTGAACAAAAAGAAAATTTTTGCTATTTCAGCAGTTATCTTTGATATCGAACATATGTTTGTCAATATTAAAGCCTATTGAGTAGGTGCCATATCCGACTGGATCCAGGTCTCACTTAGTTGCATAATCGGACTGGGACTAGAGAGGATTTAACCCTCTACTAACAGTTAAGTTCTACTTCAAAGAAGGCTTGTACCCCTCTGTACGAACATGATCAGGAGTTCAGCCTTCCGAAAATTTTTTTTCTGGTTAGCCCATTAGTTCGGGTTTGAAAAATTTCTAATGAGAAGCAGATGCACAAGTGACTGTAAAGAAAGATGTTCTACAAAACTATGTCTATATAAAAACGAAGAAGTTCCTTTGTTTAACTATACGTCATCTTAAATTAGAATCATATAAAAATAGAAACCAATATGTTCAGACTTATTGTCTTCGATTTGATTAATTTATTTCTACTTTCATAACTCATAATGTCTGCAACATATATCTATTTTCAATCTGATGTTTTGTTTTTTTTTTAGAAATAATGGTACATGTACATTAACATCAGATAATGATTTTCAATGTAAATGTTCATATGGTTATACAGGTAAAAAATGTGAAATAAAAATTAATCCATGTTATTCAAATCCATGTCATTATGGAACATGTCATGAAATTTCAAATGGATTTTATTATTGTTTATGTTCATCAGGTTATACAGGATTTAATTGTCAAATTGAAATAAATCAATGTGATAGTTTACCTTGTTTACATAATGGCATATGTAATAAATTATCATTAAATATGTTTAATTGTACTTGTCCAAATGGATATTCAGGTACACAATGTCAATATGTTGATTATCAATGTTATTCTAGACCCTGCTTAAATAATGGTACATGTATAACAAATAAAGATAGTTATCAATGTACATGTCCACGTGGTTTAACAGGTAATCGTTGTGAAATTGATATTAATGAATGTATATCGATGCCATGTCAAAATAATGGTATTTGTTTACAATCAAAACTTAATCAGTATCAATGTCTTTGTCCAAATGGTAAAAAAAACAAAATATTTTACTTTTTTAATTTTTTGATTAAATGAAGAGGGGTCGTTGTTAAGCAATGAATCATCTTTCTTCGAAATATTGAGTTTTCTTATTTTTTCGAATAGTCAATTGTCATTCAAATTAGACCGTTATACTTCACATTTCAGCTGTGCGCGATTCGAGTTCCTTTAATTTGATATATATATATATATATATATATCAAATGAAAGCTCTTTGTTTCCTCTATCGAATGACATATACAATTGAGCTGTGAAAGCAACAATCTACTTTGAATAATATGTCATTCGACAGGCTTTTCCGATTAACTAGCATATTTAGAATCAAAATAAAAAGCTACGTTGATCTATGTATGACACTGTTTTTGATAGGAAGCTTGTTCATTCTGACTGAAATCTATCGAATATCTGTCAAAAAAGGACAACATTTGGCATTCAAGAACATTGTGTGTTTGATTAAAGTGTTCTGACCACAAATTAATCTCAATGCAATAGTATCATTTTGTAGAGTTTTAAAAAAGCCTATCGAATGATGTATAGTTCAAAATGGATTGCTGCTTTGAAAGCACAATAGAGAGAAAATTTTGTCATGAGTATCTCCATATTGTACATACAAGCGAATAGTATTGAATACAAAAAAAAAGATAAGGACGATATATTGTCATACTCCTTTGTACCATTCGGTAGACGAGAAAGGCAGAGCTTTCATTTGATATATAATTCAAAGTAAATGAGCTGAAGAAGCAAGATAAAATTTTCATAGAAACATTCCATTTCATGAATCTATAAAGGAGAGATAATATAGAGTTTTGAGTCAGCTACATGCAATCAGAATGGGGTATAGCCATCTAGTTTGAACGACAATTGACTTCTAACATCATAATTAGGCATCGGTGGAACCACCTTTTTTTTGGTCTCGTCCAGATCCCGATCCTGGTTCCGATCTCAATTAAAATTTTCTGTTGCTTCTGATCCTGATTTCGTTTCTCAGAAATTGATAGTATGAGCATACCTTTTATGTGCATACATCAAAACTAAACTATCGGTATTCCAGCAAGAGTCACTTCGATAATATCAAAATTTAGGATCTGCAGAACTATGAGTACTATCTTGAGTGGAGACCTCCAAGATGACTCCAGTTTCGGTTCAGGACCGAAAAAAAGAAAGATTTTTCAGATCCATAATTTTATCTCAATCATAAATAAAAAGGGTCAATTTATAGATCATTAGTCAGAACAAAATAATAAGTATGAAAATATGTAGTCTAGTTTTTGAGCAGAAAATATAATGGGATCAGTTTTAGCAAGTTTAAACTTCCGGTCCCGGTCTCGATTACAGTTTCCATGGAGCTGAGACCACTTTGCAGTTCTGTAGTCATAATATATTAATGGAAAAATAATAAACTGAATTTTGTGAAGGAGCTGATTTCATTGCTTAACGACTTCCTTCATTTAATAAATTTCAATTTTAATTAAAAAGGTTATACTGGTGTTCATTGTGAAACAAATATTGATCCATGTTTATCAATGGTTTGTTTAAATAATGGTACATGTATTCGAACAAGTTTATCAACAGGTGTATGTTCATGTTTATTCGGTTATACAGGTTTATCATGTCAAAATCAAATAAATACATGTTTAAGTGCACCATGTTTAAATGGTACATGTGTACCATTAATTAATTCATATCAATGTAATTGTTTTCCTGGTTATACTGGTCAACGATGTAATACAATAATAAATTATTGCTCATCAAATCCATGCTATAACAATGGTACATGTATAAATCAAGCAACATCATTTGCTTGTCAATGTCCATATGGTTTTCAAGGTCGTACATGTGTTATACGTATACAATCATGCCAATCATCTCCCTGCTTAAATGGTGGTACCTGTTATGATATTGCACCTGGTTTACATAATTGTTTATGTTCAAATTCTTATCATGGAGAATTTTGTCAATTACGTGATTCATTTTGTTTAGATATGCCATGTCAAAATAATGGTATTTGTTTAGATACATTAAATGGTTATCAATGTATATGTCAACCAGGTTATAATGGAATAAATTGTACAAATGAAATTCAACCATGTATTTCAAATCCATGCTTAAATAATGGTATATGTCGAAATACAAATAATGGTCTTAGTTATCAATGTTTATGTCAAAAAGGTTATGCTGGTTTACAATGTGAATTTGAAATTAATTGGTGTCAATCAAATCCATGTCAAAATCAAGGAACATGTATATCACAATTAACATCATTTATTTGTCTTTGTTCATCATTATATACAGGAAGAATTTGTCAAACACCAATAAATAATTGTTCATTAACAACATGTAAATATGGTGTACCACTTGTATTAAGTTCAACAAGTTGCTCATGTGTTTGTTCAAATGGTTATACGGGTAATCATTGTGATATACCAATTAATCCATGTTTAAATAACTCATATTGTATACGTGGTAATTGTAATTATCTTAGTCCTGGTTTAGCTAATTGTACATGTCCAATTGGTTATAGTGGTCTGCATTGTGATACAAGATTATCAAATGGTGCATGTTCATCATGTCCATGTTTATATGGACAATGTCGAACAATTGATAATTTAAATGATTATATCTGTGATTGTTATCAAGGTTATACAGGTAAACAATGTAATATATCAATAGATTTATGTAAACCATCACCATGTTTATATGGACAATGTTATTTAAATGATATAAATGGTTATGATTGTAAATGTTTACCTGGTTCAACAGGTAGAAATTGTTCAATATTAATTGACACATGTAGTTCGAATCCCTGTTTAAATAATGGTGTTTGTATACAAGGTTTAAATACATATCAATGTGTTTGTCAATCAGGTTATGCTGGTATACATTGTGAAATATTAATTAATCAATGTACATCATTAATATGCTTAAATAATGGTACATGTGTTAATCTTCCAACAAAACCACCAAGTGCTAAATGTCAATGTCCATCATTATATACTGGTATTCAATGTCAATATTTATATGCACCATGTACATCACAACCATGTCAAAATTTAGGTACATGTTTATCAGATGAAATATCTTCATATACATGTATATGTCCAAATGGATTTTCAGGTATAAATTGTGAATTTAATATACAAGTTTGTGAAAGTAATCCTTGTCAACATGGAGGTAAATGTTCTGAACCAGCACCATATTATTATATATGTCAATGTCCATGGCCATATTATGGTATTAATTGTGAATTAATATTTGATCCTTGTTTAAGTTATCCATGTCGAGGACCATCATCAAAATGTATATCAACACCAATGTATCGAAATTATACTTGTCTTTGTTCATATGGTTTTCAAGGTTCAACATGTTCAATACCAATTGATCCATGTCAATCAATGCCTTGTTATAATCATGGTTCTTGTATAAGAACAGGTTTATTAACATATGCTTGTTCTTGTCAAATTGGTTATCAAGGAAATAATTGTGAAATTGAAATAAATCCATGTTTTAATTATCCATGTAGAAATGGTAGAGCAATAAGAACATCATTAATTAATTGCGAATGTCAATGTTCATATCCATATTATGGAAAATTATGTGAAATGAATATTTGTGATGATAATCCATGTTTAATTGGACAATGTATATCAAATGGAAATTTTTCTTATACATGTAATTGTCCAGTTGGATTTCAATTTATGATGGGAGTGTATGTTAATCATATGAAAAAAAAGAGATTAGATGAGAAATTTTTTGTTTTTTTTAATTTTAGATGTGCAGATATTAATGAATGTAGAACAATTGCAGGTGTTTGTGGAAATGGTGGAAGATGTTTGAATACATATGGATCATATTCATGTTTTTGTAAAACAGGTTTTTATGGTAAGAATTGTGAAAATTTTGATCCATGTCGATCGATGCCATGTATTAACGGTGGAACTTGTCTGTCAAATGAAACTTATCCTTATTGGCATTGCAATTGTCCTACGGCATATACTGGTAAGTATGAAATAATGATCAAAAATTTTATTTCTTCAATTGAAGGAAGAGTCATACGAAATAAAATAAAATGCACAATGCTAGAAGTTCAGAATGTGAGTGTGTAGGTATGAGTATGATTGGTTGAATAGGTGAAGAGAGGCACCATCTGACTGACACGCATACTAGAGTCCTGTAGGATAAGACTTTTTGGTACTCTATATCCTATCCTAAGATTTCCAGATTTTGACATATGTCAATATGAAGTTTTCTTCATTATGTTTCAGCATGGTTGATTGATTTCTAATGATAATGTAATATAAAATTATCACAGATTTTAAAAGTTTTTCGTAAGAATAAAATGTTATTAACAATGTCGCCGTTCAATCTTGTCTTCTCTATCAAAACTTAATTTCCCTGTAACATAACGACTGAATTTTTCAAAATCAGAAAGATATCAGGAATGTCTTTGAGGTTGCATGCCAAAAATTTCTTAGAAATATTAATGATATCCTAGTTCTACTCTAAACAGTTTTTTTTTTTATCACTCTTCTCTACTCTAAAGAACTCTGATTCACATGAAGCCTCATTTATACGTTCGATATTAGTATTTTGAGTGAGCTGATGAAGTCGTATATTATACAAAAAGAGTTGAAGATTCAGTCGAGAATTAAGCATTAGTTGTTTTTATCTTTCTGAAATATTTCAGGTTCTCATTGTGAAACAATATCACTTGGTTGTTCATCAAATCCATGTCGAACAGGAACTTGTACTAATCTTTTAAATGGTGAATATCAATGTTTATGTCCAACAAGTATTACAGGTAGAAATTGTGATATATCATTATTACCATGTGATTCAAATCCATGCTTAAATAATGCAACATGTTTAACATTATCATTAACAAATTATACTTGTGTATGTCCAACATTCTATACTGGTTTAAGATGTTCAGAACAAAGAAATCTTTGTTCGAAAAATTCATGTCAAGGAAATGCAACATGTATTGCTGATTATGATTCAAGAAAAGAAATTTGTGCATGTTCATCTGGACGTTATGGAACTTTGTAAGTTTAAGATAAGGAAATTATTTTAATTCAATTATTTATTTATTTTATAGTTGTGAATTAACGTCTTCTTGTGAACCAAATCCATGTATACATGGAACATGTCAAAATAAAAATGAGAATACATTTCAATGCACATGTAAACCTGGATTTACCGGTAAGAAACAAAAAAAAAATTCTTAAAATCAGCCGACTTTGAGTTTTGTTTTAATACAAACATGTTCATCAGTAAACTAAGAATATCTATTCAAAATCTTTGTTGAAAACATTTTGTAACTATATGTTTACAAAGAAAAAGAAGTTTTGTCCTATCTTATTTTCCGCTAATGTATGATAACAAGCAGTACATAGATTGTTTTAGATAACAGGATGAAAAAATTGAAAACGAACAAAGTTTTATGAAATATCATTCATATTTGAATATGAAACTGGTGATGGGTCACTAATTTGAATAATTCCATTGACTTCATCCATAGGGAACGTTCAGGTGAAAATCGCAATTTTTGATTACTTCCTTTCTCTTGGACGTCCAATTTCGAAAAATGTTTTTGTTCGCATTAAACAACTGATATACTGTTAATATGCATAATTCATTCGTAGATGATATATCATAGAACTCTGAGAAATTCCTCTTTTTTTTGAAAATGTTGATCAAAACCAATTTAACTTGAAAAATACTTACAAAAAAAATCTTAATAAGTCTCCGAACATTCAGATGCGTCTGATTCAGTGATGAGCGAAACGAAAAATTTGTGTTGTTTTGTGGGGGAGGGGGGGGGGGGGGTGTTAATGAGCGCGAGACGTCTTACACGATCCACATGACTTCTAATATTATCTCTCTTAGAGATTCATTACTTTTTTAAATTCACTAATATTTCATCTTTTCTGAACGATTATGTGTTCGTCAATTGTGTTGTTTACGAAAAGAAAAAGATTAATTTTATTATTAAAATTGTAAAAGCAAATATGGAAGTGATCGTTGTTCAATGATTTTTGCATAAAATTTTAGAACACATGAGTTGTAAAAATATAATATTTGACACAAGTTTTATACGACCATAAAAGATATCATTCTCAATGCAAAAGTGTTGGTCCTGAGGGCATCTTGCCCATATCTAGTCTAATCTCTCCCCTCATTCTGTCTATAAATATTCGGTTTTTGCTGACCCTACCTTCCCCCTTTTGTTGGATATTTTTTATCAGTGGTAGCATTTTATAAAAGCCTATAAAACGATGATTGTCAGTACTCATGAATATTGTTTATATAGATACGTCAGAGTTCTGATACCAGCAGTTCACAGAAAGAATGAAAATGGACATCAATCATAAAGATAATTAGAAGTCTACAGTTCAGCTTGTTTTTTGGTGTTTTCTAAAACAAATTTGTTTTAACAGGCACTCTCTGAGAACTGTTTGAAGATTTATTTGTTAACGCAAAAACAAAATAAAATAGAATTTGTTTTATTTTTACATCTTACGTTAAGAGAGAGCTTTTAACATAGATTTTGAATAGATATTCTTAATTTTTTTGAAACATGTTTCAAGCGATGGAAGATGAAGAGATTATTTTTTTTTACAAAAACTTATCAATACATGATTAATTCTTTAAACTGATATGTATAATTCACTAAAAATGAAGAATTAAAACTTATTACAATATATTGTTTATTTGATTATTGATTCAAATTTCTTTAGGCAAAACATGTGATATATCATTTGATATGTGTGATACAAATCCATGTAAATAATAATTTATAATTAAAAATAAAAAATAAAGAAAATAAATTAATTATTTTAGGTGTAAATGGTGGAACTTGTTCAAATTTAGGCAATGGATTATATATTTGTACTTGTCCACAAGATTATAGAGGTAATTACAATAAAAATATATATTTGATGAAAATTTATCTTGATTTTCTTTTAGGATCTGATTGTAGTATTTCACATTGTACTAAAAATAGTTGCTTCAATGGTGGTATTTGTTCTATTGAAAATAATTCTCGTCAATGTCGATGTCCATGTGGATTTACTGGTAATGCATTTAAAGAAACTAATCAAGATTTTTTTGTTTGTTTCGGAAAAATAAAGTTTTTTTTTTTTTTTTTTGTATTAATTAAGGAACACGATGTGAAACTCCATATGATATATGTTCATTAACAATATGTCAAAATAATGGTACTCGATTTATGAATACAACAAATTGTCAATGTTCATGTTTATGTCCATCAACATTTACTGGTCATCTTTGTCAATTACCAATTATACCAATAAATAGAACATATCCAGTACAAATTGTAATTCCAACTAATCGATTAGGAGGTAGAAGATAAAAACAAAAATAAAACTTCAATAGAAAAATTTGATATATTAATTTTTTAGGATCATCATGGGAAAATATTTTACAATGTATTGATCAAGTTTGGAATAGTTTAAATGTTTTACTTGGTAAATTAGTTTATTTTATTTAATAATAGATTTTCTTATAAATTAATTTAGTATGTCCATCACCATATAATCTTGTTACTCCAACATCATTCTATCCATATTGTTATCGAATAAATGAACAAAATTTTCTTAAAAATCAACGAGAAGCAATAAATGAATGTGAAAAACAACAAACACAATTAGTTTGGTTTCAATCTATTGATGAATTAGAACAACAATTAATACCAGCTTTATTTTCTCATGGATTAACTCGAGGTTAATTTATTTGATGTTTCTTTTTTTTTACAAATTTGATTTTCCTTTTTTAGATTTTTGGACAAGTGGAATATATAATTCAATATTAAATCGATGGCAATGGTTATTAACAAATAATAATACTCGAATTGATATTAATCCATCAATAATAAAACAATATGAAATTAATTCACTTAATCAATCACTTTATGTTTCATTTGATCAATCAAAAAATCGACATTTAATTACAAGTTCATCATCAGAAATTTATTCAACTTTATGTAAAATATCAGCAACACGTCGTTTATTAAATAATCAAACACGTTCTATTGATCTTAGTTCATATCAAACAACTTTTATAAATCAGTAAATTTTTATTTGTTTTTCTGCAAAAGTTCTCATAGTCTAACGGAAAACAACGATCCTCGAATAATCACTCATTATTCCTTAACAATAGAAAAAGGCATTGAGCGGCATTATGAACAAGATTTAAACGGTTCTAGAATATTTCAAATAGCGCAATGTCTGATATTTGCAGAGTTAAAAAAAAAATTATGCGAGAGAACCCGCGTGATTCGAACCGGATAGAAAAATCGCGGATATCAACCAACAGTAGAGTGTTTTTCTATCGATCAATTATCCTTAGAAAACAATTGTAGTCTATTGGAGAGATTTTCAATTTACGTATTTCGTATTGATATAATGAGTCTAAAGAACATATGTGAGTTCTACATTTCAGCCGCAAAAATATTGCGTTGATTTACTTTTTTAAAATAAAATTTTTCTTTAGAACTGAAGTTATTATTTATAATTTTAATTATACTATACTTCCAACTATACCTTTAAACATAATGATTCAACAACCAACAGATACACAATATGTTTCTACATGTGGTGCTTTTGGAAATCCATCAACATCTATTGAACCATATATCATTGATATATGTGGTTATTTTTCTTCAATTCAAAATCAAAATATTCAATTATTAATGGAAACAATTGGTATATATTATACTACTCATCGAATTTCAATTAGATCAATACGTAAGTTAAATTCAAGATAATCTTTCAAATAAATCTCGAAATTTTTCTCAAATAGAATCTTATATTGCTACACCATTAAATGTTGAACATTATATAACAATAACTGGTAATATGATGACACGAATATATTTTGTAATAGCAAGTGAATCATCAATAATTCTTGGTTCAAATATTGAACCATTAGCATCAATTAATGATATATTAAATACAATATCTTATCGAAATTATCAACAATGTATTCCATATATATCATTAAATATTCTTTTACGATTAAAATTATGTATTCCATTAAATGAAATTTCATTATCGATTAATTTAATTACAAAAGCAGTTTCTGCAGCTACTGGTAAAAAAAAATCATTTTATTCGAAAAATTCATATATTTAATCTGTTTTTTGTTTGTTTCGTTAAAAAAGGACAATCAAATGTTAATGTTATGCTTAAAGGTGTTCAAGAAGGTGTTACAACTACAGGGTAAATTGATTTTATTTGTTGAAAAAAATAAAACATTTTATTTTTTTTTTGGAAATATTTTTTTTCTTTAGTCGATCTGCAAATATTGGATATTTCTTAATAACAATTAATGGAATAACATATAATCAAACAATGACTAATAATCTATCAATGAATTCAATTCTTCTTTCAATTATTCAACAAGAAAATGAAAATTTATTATGTTCAGAAGAAACAGAAATTCTTCATTTAGAAAATAGTATTCAAGATTTTCATGCACCTTGTTCAACTCCACAATTGTAAGTAAAAAGAAAGCTATTATGAAAATTCACATTGTTCTTCCAAAGGTGACCTTGTATTATGGGCTAGTTTTTATTGCTAACACTTACCTGGAAAATCACGAATTTTTTGAAACTCAGATAAATTTTCGAAGAAAATATTGCGTGTAAACTTTAAGGCAAAGTTTTGTGATTCCCTCGATTACAGACTCTAGCAATCGGAATAAAAGGTCATTAAATACCTTTTCATAGTATATCACAGGTATAAATTAATCATTTTAATACCGCTGTTAATTCTACTTACGGAGACAAAAGTAAGAGATTTGTATAGTGAACAAAATTTTTTGAAATTTTAAAATCAAAGA
>CAJNOL010000086.1:237522-262171 GCA_905250125.1 Rotaria sordida
TTATCAGCTGAAAAAATATTAAAAGATTATTGGCAAAATTCAATTAAACAAAGTTCAACAAATATAATTGTTGATATTATACAATTACAAGAATATCTTGCCTATTCATCGAAGTAATTCAAATGTTTTGTTTACAATTTTATTTTTATTTTTGTATTCTTTTTCTTAGTCAATTATATACAACAATAAAATATAGAGTTGTTACATTCAATGGTTATACGATTCCAAATATATGTTTTAATTCAAGTTTATTTCAAACAATGCATAGTTTATGTGATATACAGAATAATTATATGGAACAAGTACCAATTGGATATATACCATCATTTATTGATCTAAAAGGAAGTTATTTACAAATTGATCTTGATCAAGAAAATTTTGTTGAATTAATTACTTCATCATTACAACGAATGGGTGTTAGTAGTAAAGGTAAATTGAATGAAGAAGTTTTAATTCGAAAAATAAATTTGATAAGAATAAGACAAAAAAAAAACATAGTTCAATGTAAAATTTAATGGAAATTCGTCAAATGAAAATTTCTATGATAATGATCTTGAATCGATATTACATGAACAGTCAATTTCCATGTATTGAGATTCACGATTTGCGATAAATGTGTCAGAGTTCTCGTTTCTTGAGAACGAGAACGTATCCAAAACTAGGTTCTCTAATACATTTTATGTATACTAAGATATTCATACAACTTTATCTATCTTTTCATATAAGACTATTGTGCGCTCTGGGTTCCTAGGAACGGAGACTCGAAAGAAAGTTTGGAGTTATCGAGAAACGGAACTTCGGATGGATTGCACTCTCGAAAATTCGAAATCAAATTTTGGAATCTTAAGTTTAGATAGTAAAGAACCCAAGAGGACATGTTATTTTTAACAATATTCTTGTATTACAAGTAGGAATATCAGACTTCTCGTTTCTGGACGTACCATTCTCAACGAACGAGAACCCATCCCAAACTGTATTTTTTATATATACTGAGATGTTTGTACATCTTCTTCTGTCTTTTTATGTGCGACTGTTATGCGTTCTGGACTTCTCGGAACGGTACATGAAAGTGTAACATTTCGTATCACGCAGGATTGCAACTGTTATTTTTAGAGCTTATTCCGAAGCAATTTTTTTTCTCTCATACGTAGACACCTACAATTAGGATTTGCAGAGTCTTAATCAAAATATAATAAAAAAAATAGGAAAATGTTCAACCTTGCACTTGATAAGAAATTTTACACGACCAATGCAGAAGATTAGAAATCTTAGTTCTGGTTTCGATAGAATTAGGATCAGATAATCCAACGGATCCTTACTTTTCAAGTTTTCATTTGAAGAGCTACTAAATCTTGTATAATCACAGCATCGTGTGATTATTTGTCTTCATCTCTTTCCATATTCGTATCCATTAGGAATATCGGTATTCAAATAGAACAATATGTTGATTTTTTTTTCAAATCAGAATCTAAGAATAACAAGCGCATTTTTCTTTAGTGTCATCTATACTGACCGAACTACGGTTTGGATTAGACATGTCATTACTCACACGAGTTTATTATACGATTATACCGAATCAAATAATTAGTCAAGAACAATTGTATGATCAATTGAAGGTATGTTTTTTTTTCAATTTCGATAATCTAAATATAGTGGTGGACATAAGTTGAAAGAAGTTGTATTTTTTAAATTTCCTTCTCGATGGTAATAGATGATAAGAATCTAAAAAAGAACATTTATGTAGCTGAAAAGATTCTCTATTAAAATTGATAGGTTCAAAGATCCAAACAGAACTACTTGGATGAGAATCTGCAGAAAACTAAGACTCCAAAAACCAGTTTTCTTACTTCCATTTGAAGCTTTTGGGAAAATATTTTATTTGATAGAGCAAGATGAGACGTCTTCGATTTCTTCATGACCTTCCTTCATCAAGCTGCATTCAATTTACACAACACTCCAAAGCGTTAAACATGTTAAAAACATTGAAATTTTCAATAGCAAGCAAAAAGGAAGGTCAAAGAGAGATCGAAGACATCTCATCATGCTCTATCAAATAAATTTTTTTTTAAAGCTTCGAATGGAAGTCAGAAAACTGGTTTGGGGATTCTTGATTTCCTGCAATTCTTCATCCAAGTAGTTTTGCTCAAATCTTCAGACCTGCCAATCCCAATAGAGACTCCTGTCAGTTACACAAATGTTTTACTTCAGATTCTTGCTAGCTATTACCATTGAGAAGAAAACTTAAAAATATAGCTTCTCTAGACTTCTGTCTGCCACTATATTTGTTTTCAATTTTTTTTGTTTTATATAGTTTACTTTTTCGACAATTCATACACGAAAATATGAATTATATCCAATGGAACAATTATCTATTGTACGCACTGATGCTCATCAATATATTGCTAATGTTTCATTACCAATAAATGATTTCATTCGAAAAGATATTGAAAATTATTTAACATCATTAAATCCACGTATGTTTATTCGAATTTTTAATTAAATATTAAGTTTTTATTTTTTTAGAATATGGACATGCAAAAATTGTTTATATTGAATCTCTTAATATAAATCAAACTCGTTTTTATTTAACTGTAAAATTAAATTCTGAAACAAAAAAAAAGAGTCTTGTATAAAATATTTCTTTCTTTCTTTAGTTTATCAATCAAAAACAATTAATTACTCGATGTGATTTTAAACTTTATTATCCTGGTATTTCAATATTTAATGAAGAAAATCTTGAAATAAATAGTCTTTATCTCGATCGAAATATGTTCATTGCTAAATCAGCTTCACTTATTGATAATCTTAATCAATTATGGACAAATGAAAATTTAAATGATTCAAAAAATTTATCTATTCAATTACAAAATCAAATTCAATATATTTGTTCGGACGGGTAAATTTTAATAAAAAGAAAAAAAACGAAGATTAAATTTTGTTTTTTTTTGTTTTTCAGAAAACGATCTGTTCGAATTGATTATATTATTAAAAATCTTTCAGGTCATAATTTAAAATCACCTTCTAATACAATATTTGAAAAAATGTTTGGAAAATTTCTCAATAATTGTATTTCATATGAAGTACGTTCGATATATTTAACTGAACCACGTTTATCAAATAAAGAGATTTATGAAGCATTAGAAAATGCATGGCGTCAATCGAATAGTAAAAATTTATCGTTTGATATTATTTTCTTTTATTAACATTTGTTTTTTTGTTCTCGTTAGATAATTTTCCAATAAAGATTTCTTCAGAATTTTTTATTGATTCATCTTATTTAACAAATAAAAAGTAAATGATAAGATGTATTTTTCAATTCTATTTTATTATTTGTTTTAATTTTTTCTAGTCAAACATTAACACGTTTAATTTATACAATAAATTCTAATACATTAAGAATTATTCAACCATTAACAAATTCAATTCATTTATCAAATATTTATACAGATATTCCATATAAACGATCGACAATTTATGTTGAAAATAAAACATTAAATTCAACAATATCATCTATGATTAATAAAGCATTACGATTAAGTTGGTCAAAAGCAAATAGTTATCTTTTTTCATCAAATGATGTATTTATACCATCAATTAATACTGTACTATGCGAGTAAGTTTTGTTTTTCTTTTTGATTAACAAAAGTATCGATCGAAGAGATTTATAATTTTTGAATTCAAATTTGACGATTATCGAGAATATCTCTAGATTAGAATAACTGTTCTAATTTCGAGCCTCTCGGCAGTCATCGAATTCTGATCATTCGAAAACTGTATCCTATCGGACATTTATTTTCGACTCCTCAAGCAATTTTAGATTCCTCAATAATCATTGAAATTTCGAGTACTCGAGAAAAGAAAAATATCAGAAGCATAATATTGAGTGCTTCAGTAGAAGCATGTCTAGCAGAATAATAGTTTCAAATGGTGAAGTTAATTTTCATTTTGTGAAACTTTTTCAAAAAGTGATTTACAAATGTCTTTTTCATTCAACTACCTTAGTAGGATCATTTATGTTCGACATATATTTTCCTGAATTTCATAATTTTCTAAAAAAAAATATTTATCATTAACTGATGAAAAATAACAAATGAGACCGGAATCCATAGGCATTTTTGGCGAAGAACACAGCCATAATGAATTTTGCGTTTTGAATATTTGAAAATTTTTTTTTTTAATATTAATTTTATACTTTACCACATAAATCAATTATTTATCGAATGTAATATTTATCAAATATGCCTGCTTATATAGCATTTGATACTCCAAAAAAAGCCATTTCTTTAGCTAGACACACATAAAAGATATTTTTATTCGATTGAAAACTTGTTTTTTTTTTGAATTTTCGAAAATTGTTAGCAAATGTTAAAATAATAATCTTGAAAGTACTATCTTTCCAAGAATTGAAAAGATAACTCTCATAGAAGAACAATAGTTCATATTTAGTTTAAATATTCGACGAATGTTAATTGTAAGTATCCATGTTTGAATCTACTTCTCTACGTTGATTCGATAGGCTTCGCCGACTCGAGAATGAGGCATCTATAGGAAAAAATCCGGTTTCATTTTAATTAAATTTTGATCCCCTCGGTAAAAATTGTTTGACTGATCGAAAGCTCAACGTTTTACTGACCAATCGAAAAGTGAAAATCTGAGGGTCCGTTTGCAATTTCGATGTCAACGGTAACCTATCGGATGTCGAGTTAGGCGGCTGGATAACTCTTCTCTACTAAGTTACGAAAATTTTCTTGAATTTTGACCGAAAAATTAAACAAGAGATTTTTTTAGTTCAAACTTCGTCTTTAATTAGATCTCATAATCCTAAGAATATAAAGTGAGAAGAATTGATAGTTATTCGACATGAGTATTTTAAGAATGAATGAATCATTTTGAGTAAAACTTTGTAGGATATTTTTCAGGTAAGAAGACCTACTTATAGATGATATTTCAAGTTGAAAATACTATCCTTTGATTGAAATCAAGCAAAATCCATCAAAATATAAAATGATGGCCTGCCACAGTAAGATTCAATGAAGTTTTTCATACTGTGTATCTTCTCATTGGAGGAATCATATTGACTCTGAGGTAAACTATATTAATTCAAAGTTTACATCAGTATCAAAAATTATAAGTGTCACTTTCTTTTCCATGATTATATCTAACGAGAAAAGCTTCTCAACTGATTAATCGTTTTTTGAGTCGAAACTGCGATTTCTGACGATATTTTGGAATTTCGACTTAAACTTTATATAGAGATAGGCCTTAACGAAAGGAGTTTCTTGTGAAAGTTTCATATCTTTTGAACATTGAATCTACGAGGCTATACAAGCGATGTGAAAAGCATGCTTTTATCACAGATGTATTTCAGGAGAGAAATAATGAAAATATCTAAAATTTTCACTACAAACTGTTTCTGTTAAAGTCTATCTTGATGTGAATTTTCAAGTGAAATTTTGAAAATCAATTTTCCTAGTATTTCTGAGGAGGACTACAGCATTGTACTTGAAAACATCGTTAAAATTCAGTATCTCCGCAGTAATATGTGAAGGGCTCGAACTCTTTTCATAGTATTTATAGCTCATGAGAGTCTATCTGATGTACACAGTTGCGAATCCAAACCGATTAATCAGTTGGAAGACCTTTCTCATAAGTTTCATAAATTATATATCAAACTTAGGCAGGGAATTTAACAGTATTACGTAGACCGAATGATGCTCTGACTTATTATTATTTATTATTAATTTCATTAAATACTTGGAAACTTTTCTCTAATAAAGTTCAAAACAATATAATATATACTACATTCCAAGAGCATATGCTACATAATAAATTTGTCGTGGGCATTTATTTAAATATTCATTTTGATTAATTGAGCTGAAATTTCTGAACAGTTCATATTAATCTACTCTGGTCAAACGAATACTTTAGTTCATCCGAACAAAAGCTGATTATTAACATCAACTCATTTGAGACAGAATTGTCTGTCAACTCTCACATTGTTTTTAATTTAATTAGTCTATACGCTTACGATTTTTTATAAATGTATTATATTATTTTGTTAACAGTCTTCTTGTAGAAGAAAATTTGAACTATCATAGGAAATCGTATATTTAATTTTCACATTCTTGATAATTATATGATTTGACAATAGTCCAAGTAAATAACGAAAGAAGAGAAATGAATCGTTTTGTTTAAATGACAAGAATTCAATTGATATTCCATTCACTATCAAAATATTACATTGTACAGTGTGTATTAAAATTATTCAACTAAGTTTATTTTCAATATGTTTTTTCCATTGTCGGAAGCATTAAAAAGAATCCAACTAGTGATTCAAATAGAGAAGATCGTCTCCAAGAAGAATATAATGAAGTAAAAATAATTATCGGATTTACAAAGACAGAAAATTCAGAAAATTAAAATCCTCGTTTTTCAGTACCTAGAAAGGTTAAATATAATTTTGTTTAGACTACATTGAACGATAGAATAAATAATTGTCTACAAAATAAGATGTCTCCAAATTCTCTACAACATTTTTTAGCTGGAATACAGCAATCTTACAATAGTTCCTAAAGTCGGTTTTTTTTTCAATTTCCTATAGCAAAGCCATCATTTGACCTTCAATCAAATTACTATATCTCGACCAAAAAGTGTCACAGAGAATCATATGCTCTATGATTCTTCATAACATAAATAAAATTATATTTAAGCATTCTAGGTGTTGAACAACCAAGATTTTGGTTTTCTGGAGTCTCTATCTTTGAGAATTTGATCGTTATTGTTGGAAACCATTTTCTCTATTCGAGTCACTAGTTGAATTCTTTCTAGCGCTTATGACATCAGAAAAAATTTGAAAATAATCCCTGTTGAATAATTTTGGTATCTACTGTATATTGTTTTTAAACTATTATAATAGAAAAAATATTGAAATATTTAGTAATGGACAAATAAAAATTGATTATTTAATTGGTTTACGATATGGTGATATTGGAGATTATTCTCAACCATCTGAACAAATTTATTCACAAATATTCAATGAAACTAGTTTAGCAACATTAGTTCATTTACGTTATATGGCAAGAAATAGTAATGAAGTATTATTAAATAATGATCAAACACCATTGATTCCATTTGATTCTCGATCTAGTAGTCCATTCGATGCGGTAAATTATTCAAATAAAGATAATGAAATTTTTGTTTTAAAGGCTTTTCTTTCTCTTCTAGCCTGAATGGTGGGTTGTTTTAATTGGTGTTATTGCTCTATTAATTATTTGGTTAATTTTATGTTTAATTTGTTATATATATTTTCGAAAACGGTCAGAATAAAAAAAAAAATAAAACAATTAATCTGTATATTTTTGTTTAAATCTTTGTTTTTGTGTTTTTTTTTTGTCGAATAGATCAACAAATCGTTATCATCATAATATTTCTAAACGTCCAACTAGACAAATGGATGTTCTTGCTCGAGAACAAGATCATTATTTACGTCCATCATTATCATCATTAGCATTTGATGGACCATATGTTGAATCATTTGATTCATCAGCTGATGATCATCAAAAAATATCAACAAGAACAATATCATCACAACCTGAATTACAAGTTCGTCGTTTATCAGAACAAGATTGGCCACATTTTGCAATGCATAATCCATACGGTGGATGGCCATCAGTTCTTTTAAATTCACCATCACATTCAACTGATTCAAATCGTCCATGATAAAACTTTGTTCTATGACATTTTTAGTATTAACAAAAAAAAAACAAACAAACTCTGATTTACTGTGATTGTATAAGATATTCATCGTGGTCGTTTGGTTTTAATGCGTATTAGACTATTACATGTAAGATATTTGCTTGTCTTTTGATTGATATTTTTTTTTTGGTTCTTTTGTTTGAAAAAAATAAAATAAAAAACTTTTAACCAATAAAATAAAAGATTACATTCTTTTATGATACACGATACAAGTTGAATAGAAGAGTCCGTATAAGTAATAGCTATACCTGTCCAAAATTAACATAAGCAGAACTCGCGAGATTTCTTGGTGAACGTTTCTCTTTTCGACATTCTTGAATTACTGGCCAAAGACATAAAACCTAAGAAAATGATTATTAGAAAATCGAATTTTTATTTTTCGCTTTAGGAATGCACACCAATTTCTAGAATATGATGTCAAAGATGACATATTTTTCTTTATTAAGAATATAGTTTCTGTGAATATCGACCATGATCAGTTTTTTTTTGTATATTCGAAACTGTTGTAGTCGAACTTCATGTAATATAAAACAAATGTTTTGGAAATGATCAAGAATTCGTATTTTTCAGTGTTTTTCTTGACTGAATTCAAACTGATTTTGAGTTCTGTATTTTGGATTAAAGAAAATCTTAGAATAGCTTCGGAAAGAGCGTTTAAAAGCGATCACAACTGGCATGAAGAGTCGCCGGTAGCTTGGTAATTCTCTGAAGTTATTCTTATGTTTTGTCTAATGCAAAATACAAGTCTCGAAATCAGTTAGAATTGGTTGAAATCCAAACTAAAAAAATACGAATTTTTGATCAATTTTGAAACCTTTGTTTTGTATGACATGAAGTTCGACTACAGTTTCGAATATACAAAAATAAAGTCTGATCATGGTTGATGTAAATAATCTAGAAGAACTACAGTCTTAATAAGGACAAAAAAAGTGTCATCTTTGCCATCATATTCTAGAAATTGATGTATACCTAATTCTTTTATAAATCTATTACTTACTAAAAGAATAAGTGTACAAACAGCAATAACAACTGAAATAACAACAGTGCCGAAGATAACAACTGGTATTGTCATATTATTCTATATCAAAATCTTGAATTTCGTTTATTTTATTGGTGTCTGTTGTAGATGTGACACGATGGTAATAGATACACTATGTTAGTTGCTTACAAAGATTTGTTTGAAGGTCACGTGTAAAAAAAAAGTATATACGATAAGAACAGAACGAACAGCTATGAGACGATGTTTTTTTTTTTGTGCTTTTTTACGATCTGTTTGCTGTCGATGTAAATGAATATATTGAATCATCATCCGATGACGTCTATTACGTATATTTACCTGAGGCAATGTAATGTGATGCATAGACATCAATATTATTTATCGATTGTTATTCAATATGAGCAGAAAGAAGAGAAAAAAAAATAGTATTCATACTTGTATATTTATATGAAAAATCGAAGCGTATGAGAAATAAAAAGAAAAACAACGACGCATATAAGATGTTTTATTTTGATTATACTATGACCATCTAATCTATAATGAAGATGAGAATAAAAAAGGGTAAACATTTCATGGTTAGTATAGTTGCGGAGTAGTTTAGAAATGATTTGGTTTAGATATTCAATAATGATTGATTTTATGTTCACAATATACGACAAATGATTATGTTCTCTATTAAAACATATTTGTTTGCTGCTTTGACAGACATATCAAACTAAATAATGAAGTGTTTATTAAATACAAGCATGTAACTATTTAATAACTTTGCTAAGTTTTTGTTTTTATACCTGATTAGATGATCTTTATTATTATTAACAGGTAATCTGTGTCTTCTATCATGAATATGTTATATAAGAAGTAAACTATACTTAATTGTACTTTTTCCATTCAAATATCATAGCTTGACTAAAGGAGAAATTAGATTCATTTTCTCTTTGAAATTTGATCACGATGGTAGTTTATTAGAACAATCTATAACAATTATGTATTGTTGAATGTACATTTGGTTAGTTTAGTAATCAATGTTCTTAGTGTCAGTCGAATCGATTCATTTCTTAGATATGGGAAATAGATTCTCAAATATTATCACGTTATTACTTTTTTGATGATATCAAACCTTTCGAAAATGTTTTCTCTAAACATGTTACACAAGTTTAACTTCATTTATTTAACTGTACTCATTTTATACAATATATACGTGCATTACGGTGAATAACTTCTATGTTGATATCGTATCGTCAATATCTAACTGTACTTATAATTTTTTAATGATGTGTTGTTAGTAATAATTAATCAAGATCAATAGCAAGATAGAAACAATGACGTAAAAGTTGAAATATTTCAAATTTCATTCCTAAAAATTGTCAACAGGCAGAGGAATAATAGGATAAACTATATTGCACTGATCAATAGTTTTGCAATAAACGTGTTTTTCGTACCAATTAATAAGACTAGTGCATCAGAGATGCTCGTCGGGGCACCCAGATGGTCGGGGCCCATGGAGAACCCATGGGGTGACGCCCCAAATGGGGATGGGGCGATATGTTACCCCATCATCTTCCCCACAATGGTGGATTTTCGCAAATTCATTTCCCTGCCCATGGGGTGGACCATGGGGTGAAAAATCTTTTAACCCCATGGTCTAAATGAACTTTTATCATTTATGAAATCGTTTGAAAAAAATGGATGACGAGGTTGTAAAAATTGTCTTATCGTCGTACAAATAATACAGAATGTTACACGTTCTTCCTATATATTTTCTCTTTTGTTCTTCATTTTTGTTTCCCGTTGTTTTTCTTTCGTATTCAAGTAATACTATGAAAACGACGTTCCACTCTTTCGTTTTCTTTCTATAATTTTATAGTTACCTTCACTATTTCTTTCATTTTTCCAGCCGCCATTACTTCTTCTCTTTACTTTCTGTGTTCATCTTTCCATCAGTGACATACTTAGAGTATACCAAAAGTAGTGGTGCAAGTTCTGTAATTCGCTATAACACGTTTTAAGAAACTTTCTCTCTATATAGTTTGATAGAGAAAAGAATGCTCCATATTTCTATAGTATATGATTATACTTCAACTAATATTATAATAATAAAATTTCGATAAGATCTATTTTGTTCACATGTATTACAACAACATGAATGCTAGCAAGTATTTTCTTTTAAATAACTTTTGACAAAAAGAAGATAGAGAACTGCAGTTTTCACTATTAAAATCAGGAGATGAAGATGCATCGAATTGTATATTATATATTTTTTTAATATTGATTTCTGAAGTATTTTTATTCAATTTTCTAACCGCCAGTAAAATGGTTTTTTATGGATAAAATGGAAAAGCAGAAAAGTTATCTTTTATTATAGAAATTGCTAGAAAATCGTATCAGAAGCGCCACTAGAATATAAATTATTGATGTCAAACGTCTGCAGTCTGTAGATTTTCGATTAGTGATTTGAATCTACACTTGATAATTGAAATTTCACTATAAACAACTTACTAAATAGATTTGTTCTTAAAAAAGTCAATTTAAAAAGCCACAGAAAACAGATCAAGAAATTCTGTCATATATAATTTGAATGAATTATCTTTTCTGTTCGCCCTATGGGTGGGGCGAAGGGCGCCCATGGTCGGGGGTGAGCTGAAGTTCAAAAACCCAGACTCCCCATAGATGGGGAAAGTGATTTTATAAAAATTGGCTTGTGGGGAACCCTGCGCATGGAAAGCCCATGGGCCCCATGGGGCGCTGAAAAATATCACATGAGCATCTCTGTAGTGCATGTGTGTGGATGAACTAAAGACCAACACTGACATTGATAGAGGCATCGATATCAAATGTATTGATTCAAGCGTCACTTTGTCATATTGGCGAAAAATAAGGAATTGTTATTGAATGCAGTAAAACCCATTTAAGAGAATTTGCTTAAAATAGGCTTCTCATTTAATCTTTTGATGTTCAAATATGTTTCTGATTTTGACCGTAGTAAAATTTGTAAAACTTTTTGAACAAACTGAGAGAACTGCCTAAATTCAGAAAAGATCTTACGAATTTTAACTCAGTAAAACTTTTTCCAACAATCATAGGATATCAAGTATTTATCGGGATTCAATAATAGCCATCTCTTGAAGATGTTCAATTCCCTTATGTCCTATTGAATACTTATGAAGGGTCATTATATTAATTATAATTTTTTCCTCTAGGAACACCAATGATTAAAGGATGAAATAAAATAGCATATAAACAGAAAAATGCTATTTCAAGGACGTTTTATTATAACTTTGCCTAACCGCATTATCGCAGTGGATTCTCTTAATTTTTCTAGCTTTTCAATAGTCTCTCTTGTATTTACGATATGCGGATGTTCTGGTGACAGATTCATTTGAAAAATTCTATTTGCCATTTCGATGTTCGTGCGTGCTAAATCTAGTTCATTCATGAGCATGTAAACGAGTCCGATATTGTTATATGAAGATGCTAGCTGTATATGATTGGATGGAAGGGATTTTCGTTCGATTTCTAGACCTTGTTGCATATATGACAATGCTAAAGTTTGATCATGTTTATGAGAATACACGGTTCCTATATTCATCAATGTTGTAGCAATTTTAGGATGATTATCCGGAAGTAGTTTCTTCAGAATTTCTAAACATTCACTATGGCTCTTTAATGCCAAATCGTATTTGTATTGGTGCTCTATAAATAGTACCCATATTGTCATATATAGATGCAGTTGTTAAATGATCATGTCCAACACTTTCTAATTTATATTTAAGAGCTTGTTGATAAGCTTCAAGTGCCTTGCTATAATCTGGTATATAATTGTAAACAGTGCCAATATCATTGTACAAATCTCCCACCGATGTTTTGTCAATTGACGATAAATTTGATTTGATATCAAGAGACATATTCAAGTTTTCTAATGCTTCTTTATAATATCCTTTTTCACGGGCAATATTTCCTAGGTTCCAATAACAAGATGCACGTCTTAAAAAATCATCTCATGCCAATGAATTCAAATGTCGTTGAAAACATTTGGCTGCCCTGTCAATTTTACCCATTTTCTTTAAAAGAAGACCGAGTGAAGTTAGATTTGGACACTCGGCTATATCACTTTTCATTGATTTTAATACATCTTTCAATTCGTTATCATTTTCTCCACATAAAATAAGCTTCACTATCCACAACTTTTCGTTTTCATCATAAACTATGTTTTGTAGTTTGAAAACTGAACCCAACATAAACAAGATTTCTTTTTCATCTGTATATGAACCAAAATGACTTATTTCTGCAAATGGCTTTGCATCTATTCGACGAGTAGTAGCATGAATTTCAAATAAAATACGTTTGCGTGTGTTGTCATTTGGATCAGTAGACGATTCAGCAAACATACGTGCTACGTCACGATCTTTGCTAGTCGATAGGAAACTGTTCATAGATATGAGATTACCAATGTGTGTTCTTAGTTTATTTAATTCTCTTAATGCCATTGCTTGTCCGCGATATACAGTGACAATTGTATCTGGAAAATTCTTTTGTTCTTCTCGTAGTTGATAATATAAATCTCGTATTAGCAAACGTAATATAATCATTTTATCGATATCACTGCTACGAAGTACTTTATTTAAGAGTTCAAAGACAAATGGTTCTTTTATGTGCCATTGAATTGCATTGGATGGTCTATAGCTATTTATAAATTCACAGATTTTTGTCCATTGAGTTTCGTCTCGACAAAGAAATTCATGACACATTCCATACAATTCATCTATTGTTCCTGTTAAAGAAGTCATTCGTAATAAAACTTCAATAAGTAACTGCATCCATATAAAATTTCCATTTTCTGTTGATAAATTAGTGTGTGTATTTTCTTTTAAATCAAAAACATTGAATGGTATCGAACTATGAAATCTGATACGCGTCATATTTAGCGGAGATTGTGCAACTGGTAATATCGAGTCTTGTCGTTGATCATCCAATATAATATGATTATCTATTATTATTCCAACTAATTCTTCAATATTTTCAACGACTGCTTGAATCTAAAATGAATTCATAAAGATTGCTAGTCTACTCTATGATCATAATCAACTTACCTTTCGATAATCTACTGACCATATTTGGTTTTTTATTTCATTTTTTGGCATGGAATAAATATAAATAGCCTCTATTTGTGGAAAATCATGCATATACAATACAGTATGTCTTCCGAATAGGCAAGAAATGATTAATACAATTTTTTGATTTTGTACGTTTACTATATAGTCAATACATTCATTCACATTCACAAACATTTTTATGTAGCCAAGTAGTTCGCATAGTTTTGTTTGAGTTTCTAAGGTTTTTTCATTAATGTTGGCACTTTTTTCAAGCCATATAAATATAAAAGGTTGTGACTTCTCGTCTGATGACATCATGATGATTGCAATGGAAAACAATTTCAGTCAAGGATATTGATTAGTGCATATATGTTTTCAAATCGTTAAATATCTTTTTTTTGATTATATGCACTTGTAAATTTCTTTTTCTTCAAGGTGCACAGTAACTTGTTGTTTGCCTGTCTATAAAAGATATGGACCACTCAAATAGTCATAAAGAAGTATGCAATATAAAAACAATATAATCTTATCAAGACAAGTCGTGGTTAAGTCACTGATTTATGTTCGATTGATAAAACAATTTATTGTAATGACGACTACAGTAATCAATGTAGAATTGGATTCAATATCTAGCACAACTGTTTAGAACAATCATAGTTCCAGTGATCAAAAAGTGAGCCAAGCCGATCGAACAGTCCGCCTCATTGACATTTTTTGTATGCGTTGCATTAATAAAGATTATTTCATCTCTCAAGGTCACCATTAACGATATTCGATCATGGCCGTTCGCGATATTCCGTTTTTTACCATTTAATTGTCATTGTGAGAATATTAGAAAGTGATTTCACTGGATTTGTTCTCTCTCTCTCCGCATTAGTGTTGTTCGATTAGAAATGTCGGAGTGAAACGCAAGAAGATTCGCTCGCTCGTGGACCAAGTGCACTAGATGGATCGTTAGCTGGTGAAATCACAGTTTCGATCACATATTGTCTCGATGTATTATTTCCTTTTTTTTTCTTCCAATCTTTTGTTTTGATTTCTTCAGACGTGGCGAGGACTTATATTATACTTGCTAAGGTAATCATCATTATGTTAATGATGTTTCTGATGTTCTTATTAGAAGATCCAGTACGTGTTGCTCGTGTCTTTTGAAGGACATCAACAATGAGTGGGTTGTATTTGTTAGTTATGACGGCGTGTGGGTTCGATACACGTCAATATACAATTAAAACGATATTAAACTGAAGCTAGTCTTACATTGCATATACTTTTGCAAAAAATGTAAGAAGTTTTTCCTTTGTTATACAATCAGACTTCCATCAGCATTCTAAAATCGAAATACAATTTCTATTTTCAACACTTCCACACAACTAATTGTTTAGGATATGGGTATGACGATGAGGATGAAGAAAAATGCTCACTAGTAACCATACGTACACTTTGCTGTTTTTGAAGAGTTCAAAAAATACCGCTCAAATTGAAGATGAATAAATAATGTACCTGCAACTGTTGCTAGATAGTCCTGCTCGTTAGTTTGTTTAATCATACAACTCTGAGAACGAACACAACAATAAATAATTAGCCGTTCAGTCTATAGTAATCTTTACTTTCTACAGCATCTTTAAATTATAATAAGCATGTTTGACGAGAGAGCATTCTTGATCCCAATCTCGTCACTTTTGCTCTTGTTTATGTTAACATTGAAAAGATGCTCCACTTTACACAACATAGAAGAATAGCATGCAGGTAAAAAGTAATGTCTAGCTACTCTCGAATGAAACATTGTTGCTGTTATCAACAGCTCCAGTATCTTGTTTCTTTTTCGCTTTTAAATGTTATCATCTATGAAAAACGAACGGACATTCATCTTCACTAATCATAAACATACCTGAGATCGACAAGAATAAACAATAACAACCATAAAGCTATCTACTCAAGAATCATGTGTGAATTATGTCCTAGAATCAAAAATAGTTTTTTCGTAAGAAAAATTATTTCTCCAATAATGATACTAGTCAGTATTTGTTTAACAGTCTTTTTTATTGTTTCAAATGCACAAAATTATAATAGATATGAAAACCGTGATTCATATGTAGTATACCATGTTGCAAATACAACTTCGGACTACTATATCATCAGAGCGAACATGAATGATACTAAAAATTGTTCATCGAACGCTCTATTTACCTTTGATGTAACAACTGTATACGAAAATATTATTAGCAAGCAAGGAAGACAAAATATTCTGTTCATTACTGTCTTTTGGTTGAGTACAATTGTTGCTGTACTTCTCAGTATATTCGACATCATTTTGGCATTAATAGATCAATGCATGCAGCATCATATAAACTATGAGTCTGTCGAAGAGAACAATTTATTTGTATACAAATTAATGAGTTCGATTGGTTCTCAATTTCTTCACAAAGGTTCATTTATTTTTCCGACGTATTTTATCACTATTTTTGACTATACTCAATTGTGTCTACCGCATCACAACAAAGCATCATTGTTCATTCTCCATCATACCTATATTGGTATTGTTATATCATTATGTGGTATGGGCTATTTAATACTATGGACATTAGCTTGTTGGGATTCACAACGCCATCAATATTTCAAAGACGTTATATGGGTGAAATGTATTGAAGTTTTAACGTGTCGTCATAAACGAGTATCTTTGATGGTGTTTATCCTTTTGTGTTTAGCTGTTATTCCAATAGGTGTCTACGGCATGTTTGTATGGATAACATCATTGATGGAATATGTTTTGACGACAAAAGCAGTTTTAATAGGTTTCCATTTTATTCTAGGCGTCGTTCATGATATGATTAAACATTGTAAACGTTATTAAAACTTTTAGAATTCAAGTAATGAACGATTTCAGTTGTTGTTTTCATTCACATCTGACTGTTCAACTTGCTAGATAAATGGAATTGCAAAAGTAAAAAAAAGAACATGATCCAGAATATAATGATCTTCAATAGTTGCATATATCGTCCTATTCAACATCGAAAGAGATTTTTCACTGACTCATTCATATGATACGGGTTTATTTTGTTGTCATTTGGACGTTTAAAATACTTCTGTAAAATGTTTCTAGAAAAGTGACAAGTACGATGAAATTATTTTTGTTTTTGCTTATCAGCATCCAAGAGATAAAAGAAAGAACAGCTTTGTTACGGGTAATGTCGTTTATGTGCAATATGACTGATTGACTGTCAACTATCTGTTGACCAATAATATTTACATGAGTTGAATCGTCAGAGAGGCATAGCTAACTGCAAATAGTATTGTGTTTAATGTTGTATAAAGAAGAAGCAGCATTTCTCTTTTTGACCTCTATTTTCATTTAATACTTTGCTACTTCTCTATTGGTTGCTTCATCTGAACGTTTCATCGCACCCACTAAAGAAGCAACAAAAGAACAATATACAATCTCTGAATAAATGTACTGGCACATTCGAAAGTCTTAAGTCGAAAAAACAGACATAGAGGAAATGTCAAATTGAACTTTAACAATTTTCGGAACATATACTACCGTCACGAACGAAGGGTATGGGTGTGAGTGTGATGTCTATGCATTGTTTTCATTCACAGCCACGGGCACACTCACACCCACACCTACAAGGGAACTGCGGGACCGTGACCAAAGCTTTTCTACGTGTTCATGAGCGTGATCTTGATCAAGTTTTCCTAAGGGTTGCGAAACAACTGTCGATCAACAATTAGAAATTGTACATTTTCAAATTTTTGTTTTTACTTCGGTTTTCAAATATTTTAAATACAATAAAAAGATTAATGAAATGCCTAGAAATTTCTAATTACTATCAAAACTATAGACACCAAATTGTTAGTAACTATTTATCTTTTCTATCGCATTATATCGTCATGAATATTAGTCAAGTCATCGCAATCATCACCACTGTTACATCAATAGATATCCCATGTCTCTCTAAACAAATATAGCGCACATTTTAAAAATTCCGCCAGGACCACGTTACCATGACCGTGACCGGAGCTAATTTTTATCTTTTATCAGTGACCGTGATCGTGATCGTGATCAAAACAAAGTTGGTCACGCAGTTTCCTAACACCCACACCCCATATACACACCCACATGCCCATCCACACGCACACGCACACCCCATACCCACACCCATGTTGTGTTTATTTCGTAATTGTTAAACTTTGAAATTATTCACCATGGATTTAAATGAAATGATGAGAAAAATGGTTAAATAGACTACTTTTGCTATACGGCCCGATGATTTTTCAAAAACAAAGCCAACAACATAAAAACTTTGAAAATTATTAAGAACGACACAATAGTGATAGACATGAGGCACATAGGCACGCTTCGAATGATATCATTTTTGTTGAATAAAAGTTTGATTGGACGTCATACAATGAAAAATAGCGGAGACTTATGACAAAGCTGACCAAAATAATGTAATGCTTCGGATCTCATATTTTGCCTATAGGTGAAAGTAAATGAAATTATAAGGCGCCTTCAAGAATAAACGTCTATAGGCTTCCTTTCGAGAGTTATAGTTATTTTGCTGGCTTTTATTGTGTGTAAAATACTTTCCGAAATACTAAATGATGAAAATATAATAAAAAAGTTTTGATCCTAACTTCTATCCACTATTGTATTAAACTGCAGTTTGTTCTAATAGGAAAAATAAATTTCAAATTAAAATGAAGAAATTCCCTTTTTATGTCATTAAAATATTTAATAATATCTTTGTTAAGAAGTAAAACAAATGATGCTCTTTTTTCATAAGAATATATTTCCATGTATATTTATGTGTTACATCAGTTTTAGAAAAAAAAAGGTAGTCAAAACTTGACATGAATGGATGATTCATCTTATTTTTATATTGCATCATCCATAGAAAAAAATATATATTTCTTTTCGTTCTGGTCAATAAATGAAAGTAGTGTTTGAATAAAAAAGAATAGAATATGAGTAACAAAAAAAAAGAATGAATGCACCAGCCGGGAGTCGAACCCGAGTGGCTCGTGTGGAAGACGAGGATTCTACCGTTAAATTACCGGTGCTTATCGATACTATGTACGAATTCCTTCAAATTGATGGATTTTATAAGGAGGATTTCACAATTATTCCATTCAAATGATTACATTGTTTGAGTTGAATAGCAGAATAGGGACTAACAGATTCGCTAATTTTGTTTTTTGACATAAACCAAGTCATCGATAAGAAGTACATAGGTTCAAGTCATGTCTCAATTCATTGACTTAGATTTTCGTTTAAGGTTTTTTGGGTGTGGGTATGGGTGTTCCCTTCATCAACGACCACTTCACAAACACACACCCATACACCCCAACCACTGCACAATTTATTACCGAAAACTGACGACGAAGCTGAGAAAGTTCTATGGCAAAGATAAAAAAGTATGGCATCATCGCTTTGAATCACAGTTCAACAATCAACATTGCAAGAAGATCGTTCAATAAGATGAAGGTATCTAACGAAATTGTATTTGGCTTCGAACTCAATTTATAGCAGTATAATAGCGTCTCCTTTTGAGAGAATCATTGATCTTCTTAGATATGGCATATGCGAAGTCTAGCACAGCAATTATGTTAAATAAGTCTATTATTAGATATTCATGAAGAGCAATAATGAATGTGTCAATAAGAAAAACTACTACTGTTTTGTGGCTGTCATTCATAGAATTTCAAAAGTCTATTTATTGATCGCCGTAAACGATGACGACAACAACAATAAAGACGATTTCGATAGTGAACTTAACGAGAAGAACCAACAAGACAAATCGAAAAGTACCAGTTCCTTTTCGCTTCACATTTGGTGAGAGAAAACGACAAGATAGTCTAACTTTGCCTTTCCTTTATCCAAAGTTATCAACCGAATGCGTCAACACGAATCGAGTACAAAGTTAAAGAAAGAGTTGAAAATTTAATTGATCATTCTTGTTTATGATAGACTAATTTCGGAATCAGCGACGATTTGCTAGACAACAAAAGCTTTTTTTTTCATCCTATCATTCTATGGTTTCGATTCTACAAGCAGTCTAAAGATGAGTCTTTCTGTTTATATTCGAAAAAATGATCGAAATCAAGTCGAAACACTTAGCTATTGCAATATTGTGTTATCGTTATTCACATCTCAACAAATATCAGCTGTCGATTTAAAAGAACACCGAAAATATATCTGATGAATGTGACGATGGGGGAATAACACAAACTTGGCCCGCATTTCTTCATCTATCTTGGTTTGGATAAAATTAAGAATAATCTGCAGTTGTTCCGAAAAAAAACAAGCAAAAAGTTGTCCGATTCTCATTTGTCCTCTCAATACCGTTGATGGCAGACACTTTGAACAAACTTTTCAGCCCAAGTAGCTGATTCGTGAACGTTTCGAATAAATCTTTTGTCATCTCAAGTCGACCATATCTTTTTCATTGAATCCATATTGTTCTATGAATGGTGATTTTCTCGAATAGCTCACAAAATGTGAACATATTTTTTTAATCTTTTATGAAGTAATTCTAGTATGCTGTCTCTTTCTACAATTACTTTTGTGTGTTAACCAAAGGCAAAGCATAGTCGGATGATTGAAATGAAATGAAACAAAAATGGGTAAATGAAATAATGAAAGAATGAGACCTGTCGGCCTCTGTTAGTAATAAAAAATAATCGTGTCCAAAAAAAAAAACAAGAGTTTAAAATACCAATTACAATGATATTCGTTGATATCATTGAGTTTTTCTTTACATGCGGTGATAGTTCGGTTAGAAAGTAGGAGCGTCAGGTTTCCATAACGGAGGTTGTTTGGCGGTTGGTGGTTGAAAAGTCACTGTCAAATTGGTAGTCTGGTGGTAGCCTCGGCTTCGATTCGTGTTTGCATTGTGATCTAAACGTAAAAATGCTTGCAAATTGACATTACTACTGCACACTTGCCTCTCGATTTCATCTCACGGGCCTCCTGACATAGTGCACACGGACCGCAGCATAATGTCGCCGGCACATCGCCACACGTCGAACCTTCTCGTAGGCCATAGATTCTTCGTAGTTTTTCTCGTTTGAAATAGTGCGGTAACCAGTATTGACCAGCGTTTTGTAACATACCATAAACGCAGCACATAACCAAGCAGTTACTGCCATCGAGTTGCTTAGCATTTGAGCCAAATAGACATGCAGGACAACAAAATCCATAGCAACATATGCCACAATCATCACAACAGCCAAATAATTCCTCTAGAATCGAGAGTAGAAGCAAACATTGCATCGATGATTGTTCTTGGATACGTGACAATGCATACTCACCGTTCCACTCGTTGTTTTCTGACATTTTCTAAATAGCTCAAAATTTGATCTAATGATGAGAAGGTCGTCAACTCCTTTTCTTTAAGAAAGTATATCTTGTAGAAGTGATTGATTCTTAAAAACAGTGTTTGTCTTTCTGATTCTGAATGGTGTCGTGGCAGCACACAAAAGTGATGGAAACAATGAAACAGGCCAAATTCGACTTGTTTTTTTTTGTGTCGTTCTGTCTTTCACTTCCACTGCATTTCGTTTTCTCCTTTCATGAATATGACATGTTTACTCTTTTATGTCATCGATCTATGCTTTTCTCTCATACTGTTGACATGTTTTAACAATGCAGTGAATCAATATGCCTTATAGCTGCAAAGCGCATGGCAGCATCACTATAGTTTGAAGTGCTTACGTGCGTCTTAATTGAAATGGGAGTGAGAAAGAGGAGCAAGGTAAAGAAAAGACTCTCACTCTCACTCACCGTGTCGTACCCTATTTGAGACGCATGTAATGTTTCAAGTTTTAGCAATGTTGGCTTATGTCAGAAGCAGGAGTAAAAAGGCATAGATCGATGATATAAAACAGTAAACAAGTCTTGATTATGTAAGGAGAATCAGGAATACACATAGTCTACGAAACGCTGACTACATCTCGAGAGCGAATATGGAATCTTGAAGAAAAATCGATTTGAACCTCAATTTGTTTCCATTATTTAGCGGTTCTTCGTGATCGTAAATAAATAAAACGGAATGCCGTTGTTCTCAGTTCTGTCGGCACTCTAGATATTTTATTCTGAAAATTTAATGAAAGCAATGGGATCTTGCAAGAAATCTTTGTGAAGATCGAACGACAGGTTCATATTCGATAAAGCATTCTCTCTAAATCAAGGATGTGTGTGTTACTGTAATGTAGTTCTTCTCGATACTAACATCCACACTTCCATCCTTGGATCATCAATATGTGGACCGCAATCTGTTTTAGTGAGAACATTCAATCCGACTACAATACACAATGAGGAAAGTTATTAACCTTTATGTATCGATCTTCATGAGACATTATTTCTTACATAAATTTGACACGAAAAAGTTGCCTGCTATCGGAGCACAGAGGGCATGCATGTGAGGTGTGACTGTAGTTGCAGAGCAGATCGACATCGACACTGATCCACACCCACATCAGTGTTTCATTGTTCTTTACTTCAAAAGCTTGGTATTTAAAGATTATTCTGTGAGAGTTTTTTTGCATGTGTTCGTCCAGCAAGTTACGCTTTCTCGTATTTTTATAGAGAATGCAAATGCACGTCTGACACAATAGAATTTTCTTTGTATGACCAATGATAATCTTTGAAATGTGAGCAACATAGAAAAGTATTTAAAAACTGAAATTACTGGATTTTATTTCTTATTCTCTAAAATGGTAATCATCTTCAATATACTATGCTGTGAAAAAATTTAGATAACCCTTCCTATTAGTATAATCATGTATAGTTTATTTAAACACGAAATAACTATATCAACTTATTCTCAGTTCATTTTTATATGTCCATCACTACTTTTATCAGCATGTAGATTGTTCTACTATGTTCTCGTCCTTTCTCGCTATTACATCGACAAACATGAGAAGAAAAACAAAAGAATAAAGAAATCAAGGCAACAAGAGGAATGAGAACTATTTCCTACATTATTCCGAAGGGTAAAATAGAAGGTGGCTTGTTGATGCCTGGTGTGAGCATACCGTATTTATAGCATAGGTATGACTAATATTTTTAATTAGTGTCAACTCATGTAAAAAAAGTAGGGTAATAATCAGATTTAAATAGATTAAAAAATGATTATAATCAAAAATAACCAAAAACAAAAAAATTAAAATTTCATTGATTCTTCTCATTAATTTCGTTATAGTTGATTGAAAATTGTTGAAAAAACCTTGATTTTAATTGGTTTTTCTTCATGATAAATGAAAAATCTTTAATCAATTTACTTCCGATTGCATCAAGTATAATCAAATTTTTTCATCAAGCTTTAGTCGATAATAATGGAAATTAATCAGAATAATCAATGAAATTTTGATTATAATCGATTACAAAATGATTAAGAATCGATTAAAAGCATATGCTTTTCTTCTGATTTTTATCCTAATTTTTTTACATTGGAAGTCTTGACTAATGTTGAGAATTGTGTTAGATAACAACTATAACCAAACTGTTTTTTAATGTAAAACAGTGTATGCTTGATAAATATATGTTCAATAAAAATGATTGTAACTTCCGTGTTTCGTTCGTAGCTGTTAACATAGAAAAAACTCAATGTTACACAGTAAAGAATACATCGTTTCATTCACAGGCAACGAGTAACTGCGAGAAAACGAAACTTGCAGATGAATACATAAAATAACACTTAGAAAATAATCTATAAATAGTAAATTTTTCAAAATAAAGAAGAATGAAATACAAATATTTTAATTTATTCTATCAAACATGACAATTAAATAAAAATAATTACTAGTTCAACTTAATTAGATCTATTCAAAAAGTTAATTGAGTTAAAATGATTGATAATTATAACCCAAGTTATAATTTTTCAAAAAAATAGTTTTAACTCCCACATTGTCAAACACACGGAACATAATTCTTTATTTAATCGGTATTGGTATTATTCTAATTTGGCTTGTTCTTCATTATCCAACGTTAAACAGATCAAAGTAAATTCAATGCATGATTTTTCTTAATTATTATTTTGTATGCTTTTAAAATTGTTTTTTTTCTTTTCACGCGTTAAGACTCATCTCTACAAACATTTATCAACGAGTATGACAACACAAATTGAAAAGCCATCGAATATTATGAACAAACACATCAACGTCGTAGAATCTATTGTGGACAATTAGAACTAGGCGATTCGCTGTGGATCATGTTCATTCAACACTCACTTTTGAGTATTGATCCTGTCAAAAATTGACATATTATTTCGAGTAACTTTGATTGTTTTTTAAAATTTTATATCAGAATTTTTATGTTTAACTAATCAATGGGTAGCGCACAGGAAATTGCCAACTTTTGATAGATTGTTCTCTAAGACATGATTAAATGAGAAAGTTTTGTTCGACTATGAAAAATATAGAGAATGTTGTGAAATTTGTATTGATATTCCCTCTACTGAAAGGAGGATCATACACCGAGCAAAGTTCGTATGTTCGTAACTTCGTTCGTTCGTACGTTCATTCGTTCGCACAGAACGAAAAACGTTTTTTTGACCCATCACATCATCGGTCTTACAACAAATCTTCAACTCAACCGATAGATTAATATAGAACCTTTGATGAACATCCCCCGACAAATCTACTGGCTGGATTCCAGCCAATCAGATTTCAGGTAACAGATTTTCAGCCAATCATAGGTTTTCACGGTTTGGCTATGCACCAATAAGATTTTGAGAGTGTCCATTTGGACCAATCAGAGATTTTCACAGTATGGCTCTACGCCAATGAGATTTCGAGAGTAGTCATT